>CAJUYG010002405.1:22452-32701 GCA_910591675.1 Galerucella calmariensis | reverse complement strand
AGTTATTAAAGGTGGATACTTTTATCTGAAAAGCACTGTATATATTGGGGTGACATTCACTAAGACCTAAAAGATATATTGTGCCCCTTTACTTTTATTCAGACATCCACATCAGGAGGGGATCGTTGATAGATACACCTGTCGACTTGGAGCAAAATACAATATCCCTCAGTACAAGGGATAAAGTAGGCTCTCGAAAGTAGGAAAGTATTATCAGTAGACTTCCTTAATACAGAAGGTGCCTTTCACACGTCTAGCGAAGTGATTATTAAAGCAAATGGACAAAACAAGCTGCAGATTGATAGGCTGGATGCTCAAACGACAAATGATATTCTGAATGGATAAGATATTATTAGCTTGGATTTCAAGAAGATGTCTTGAAGAAGAACTCCTTTCTGTCCTAATATGAAGCCATTTAATATTCGGTCTAATGAAGAGAGTCGAAGAGGAACTGATGCAAGGTAATGGGAGTGATAGAGACTGATAAGACCAGAAAAACTGAATAAAGTGGCTAGCCACAGTAAAGAGATAAGCGTGGTGGAAATGAGCCCACGAGCAACAATATTTGTGGAACAAAAGCCAATCATTGGAACCACTGGTCCGAGGACAAATACAAAGACAAAAAGAGTACTAGCTAAAAAAAACTACTGAAAATCAGAAGATAATTATTAAAGGTTATCTAACGGGGCATTCCTCTGTAAAAGACCTCCTGCAGAAAATGGGGTTGTATAACGCGGATCTGAGCTGCAGATTTTGTGACATGGGAAACAGGAACGTAACCCACATCTATTAGGACTGTGAGGCACTGGACTCATGGGAAAAATAATTGTCAGAAAGGCCAATATGTCACCTTGGGCATATAGCACACATCCAGTGAACCTATTTCCTGTACTCGACAAAACGGTTATAACTGAACTGGGTTGGTAGACTGAATATGGGAGTGGAGTACAATGAACCTGCAGTGTTCTCTGATATAATACAGTGTCCCAAAAAGTTCTATACAAACGCAGAGCGTGTCTTGTAGATTTTAAATGGAGTACAAAATTTTAAACTATTGGCTAGAATACAGATGATTTAGAAGATAAAGATTTGGAGTCAGGACTAAAATACTCTAGTGAAGAGCAAAATATAAATTTTATTTTTTATTCCACCGATACAAAAAATAAGTGAAGTTTGTCAGTTATTCAAAAAAAACTATTTTCAATTGTTTATTTTTGTATCAATGCTCAGTAAATATAAAAAATAACGAGTCCGATTCTGAATAGTCTGGAAAATTCGATGAAATTAACAATAAAAAAGTTACAAGTCGTAAAAGGGAACATCGGAAAATCACTTTGGTGTAATATTGGTCTGGCGATTACAATGCCATTCTGGGAAACTATAATGTAGAAGTCTGAAGATATTACGAAGCTGCCAGATTTTATAGGGGAATAGAATCTTTTATATAAATCACGACGATTCATTTTAACAGTATATATTTTATGTATACTTCTTGAGATATTAATTTTCTTAGTGAAACATTGACAGGTGCATATCTATTATGTCAAAAATGTGAACATCACCAGTAGAAAAAAACTTGAGAGGTGACAAGGGACACCCGAATGGAACGAAGTTCCTTTCGATTAATTAGTGAAGGAATTGTACATATACATACACACACCGAAACATTTATATATGTCTGTCTATTCTTTCATACACGTCATAGATGCGCGGGACTTCGTAAACACAACAGCGTATAGGTTAGAACACGCACGGCTTGCTAAATACATACGTTCTGAAATTGTAATATTGAAATATGATTTGTTTTTGAATTTATTAAAATTATGACGCGTACACTTGCTAAACACACAAAATGTGGAGATTATAATGCGTATGACTTGGTTAGCACAATAATAAAGAGAGGTTATAGTGCGTACTTGCTAAAAATACAAAAGCATTTGTTATTATTATCTGTATATAATCGAACATTGCAGCATGTAATACCTTTCTTCGCATCTAATACACATGAGAGCTCATGGCAGCATGTGTCGAATGCCTTGATATAGACGCGTAGGTTGATGGTTCGCGCCCGGACTATGGTGAACATTTTTTCAATTTATTTGCTGTCTATAAGAGAGAAAGATACAGACAGAGAAACATGCGATGCGCACAGCTTACAATAGCTTCCTATATCAAAAAGTGTCGTGACAAAACTTTTCGTAAGAATTTTATCCGTCTAGCCTCCTTTCACAACGCGCGATAAGAAACTTCGTTCCAATAATAAAAATATGGTTGTATTGATTATTAGAAAGGCCAGGCAAAAAAATGTCATGTATCTTTTTTGTAATGAACTTTCCTTTATTCAAATCTACGGCCAAAATTATGAGTGTCTATTTTTACTTTCTTATACTTGGATCAGATTTGCTAGGATATAAACATACTTTTGACACTTTAATTATTTCTGCCTTATTGTTGCTAACTATAATTGAGACGTGATATTTTTTTTTGGGAAAAGGTATTCCGTACTAACTGAAATAAAAAAAATATTACGTGGAATTGAAAAAGTTGATAATATGCAAAGTTAAAATAATCTAACAACCAGCGAAATGGAAACTGATTTCTTTCGCAATGACATACAAATCCGCCATGAATAAGTCACTAACAAAATCTTATTCAGAATAGAAATGAGAATATTATGTGATCTTGCGTTTGGATAGCCGCCAGGTTTCGGCGAAAGATGGACGATATTCACGAGTAAGTCACAAAGGCATACTTTAACGAAGACAACAAAGTCTGCCTACACAATCCAAAATGGCATAAAAGTTTCACTCCCAAGTTGCAGTAATTTAAGGAAGGTTCGGAGTGACCGAGTGAAGAAAAAATCGATGACATGATTCATCGTATCAGCAGGATCCACGTGGAGACAGAAACTGGTACCGTTCAATGAACTGGCGCCATTTGAAGAAGACAATTGAAAGAGGTGGAGCAGATTTGGGAGGCATATGGCTCTCCTTTCTAAGAGTTCATAGATACCAGTAAAGCAAGATTTGTTGTGACCACAGGACACTTTCGTCCATAGAACTTCGCAAGAATTCATGATGCTAGAGGTGTGGAATTTGCTTTGCTACAGAAATTTGGCAGATTACCAAAACTCCAAACCCAGTCACTCCTTTTACCTGGTAACAAAACCAACATACATTGAAAAGTCAACGTACCAGATTGTATGGGAAGCTTTGCAAAAATTGAAAGGGTTGGAATCTGACATAAACTACCCCACGATTATTGGAATAATTTTCTTCATCTTCACAGCTGCTTGTGCTTGTGCTGCTATCGTCATTTAAATTTATAAGCACTGGATATATCTCTGTTTGAACATCTGTGAATGTTTCATTTTCCCAATATTTCCGTTCTATATCAACTACATGTCGGCAACGCTTTTGCCATTCCTCGGAAGTGATTTGATCAAACTCGTGCTCCGCCAGTTTCCTCAAATCTTCCAACTTGGAAGTTACATTTTTTTGCAACAAATTGTTTTTGACAGTAGCCCAAAGGAGTTCAATGGGATTCAAATCCGCATGGTAGGGTGAAAGTTGCAAAACTTCATGTCCGTTTTTAAGCATAACCTCATCAAATTTGTATCTCATATGATGCCTTTTATTTCTCTTGATCTACTCGTATAATTCGGGTTTGAGCATGTCAGGGGCGAACAAAATATTTTTTTTCGTGCTGCCACTCCACCATGCCAAGCCTCCCTAGAATTTGTGTTGGGGGCTGGATTAATTCGAATATTATGGAATGGAGCATCATCGGTCACGACTATCGAGTTCACAGGTAAATTTGAGGTCAACTTTTCTTGTAACCATTTACCATAATTTTCAGAATTCATTTCTGAATGATAATCCTCTGGCTTTGGGCCTGATTTGAATATAAGCCAACAATTAGGTAAAGCCCATGTTGATTCATGTATGTCCACTATTAGTACAGGGAATGAAGCTCAAAAAAAGGAATAACCTCGCAATTTTTTCGTCCAGCATGGGTTGACTTGAAATTTCAACAGGAGGTAGGTGATAGCCGAAGGTTCAAAATCTATATCGAACCAAAGGGCGCTAAACGGTTTTTAGAGGTGAAAACTACCGTTATTTGTCAAAAATCATAAAATAACATTTTAAACCTGAAAATGGGTAAGATTTGGTTTGGATAAGTTGAATAATGATTGTTTTGAGCTTTGGAATACAATTTCATCATATTTCAACCCTTAAAAAGCAGCCCCTGTTGCAGCTTAATGTAAAAAAAATCACGAATCCTTAAAAAATGATTTCGCCTCTGATTGATTTTCATAAAAATTTAGGATTAGGCTCAACTCACCTTCTGCTTTATATATCATGTCAAGCCGACGAACCGTGATTGTTTCTTAGGGGTGAAAACTACCCCTAAATGTCAAAAATTAAAAAATAGCATTATAAATAGGTGAAAATTGGTTTGAATTAGTAAAATGATGAATTTGTTACATTTCAAAATACAATTTTATACTTTTTCAACCCTTGAAAATCAACTGTTATCAACTGTTATTAGTGTTATATGTAAAAAAAAAATTTTTGCCAAGAGAAAAATAATTAATGCTAATAGGGATCTGCTCAATAATTCTGTTGTAAAAAAAATCTTTCCTATTGTATTTCAAAAAAAGAACACAAAACATTTCGTATATATAACGCCCCACTGCCGAATAAACCGGTTTTGTACATTATTATGCTTCCAAGTGTACTATATTATACTATTGGAATTTTTCGAAAAAAAAATCGATTGGTTTTTTTAACGTATTTCCTTCATTTTTGATGATAAAAAGTTTATTCAGGAACGATTGTAGGGTTTTTCAAGAACTACAAGGATCTGTAAGTTAAATCTCTTCAGACCCCTTCGTTTTTGAATGGGGTGAGTTTAAAGGGCTAAAAAAAGGTGGTGCTTGTGCGTAAATAGACGTTTTAAACGGCTATATCACGTCAAATATTAACTGTACAAAAAATCTAGTTACAGGAAAATTTTTGTCATAAAAAAAGCTACAATTTCGTTTTTTAACTTTGCTTGTACCTCTAATATTTTCGGAGTTATTTTGAAAAATAAGCTTTTTACTTTAAGCCATAATTTTTCGAAAACTATGTATTTTAAATTGGTTAAACTTCTTGGACATATTAATCATACATGTACAAAGAGAATTGAACAAAGGGTGAAGATCAATTTTAATTAGGGGGGTATTTAGGGGGTTATTTTCACCGATTTTTTTGTATAAAAAATTCAGTACTGACATTATTTTTGTCATAACTCACTCAATTTTGATGCTACAGACCTTTTTTTTTGAAAGGTCTAATTATGCTCTTTGAAAAAGATTCTATGAGTTTTCTACGAAAAGTGCATCATTTTTCCGGTATTTGACTTTGAATCTATCACATTTTACATTTGGGAAAAAAAGCTAATCATTGATGGGCCATATCTCGGTTCCCATTGGTTTTAGAAAAATTATAAAAAAAGCTTGTTTTTTTAAAGCTACAATTTTGCTATTTACAGTTTTTTTGATAAAATGCATAATTTCCGAGTTATCCGCGAAAAACATATCAAAAACGTCGATTTTTTCCTCTAAGAAGCGTTACTTTCAATCGCGAATAACTTAGAGAATATTGATTTTACAAAAAATGTATGGAACATTTTTTGCCTAGAACCACTTTTTCAATCGATTCCTGTGGTTAAAATGTAATAAAAAAAATTTTCACCCCCGAGATGGGGTGGCAACCACCCTCAAGGCTTTAGCGCCCTTCGGTTCGATATAAATTTTGATCCTTTGGCTATCACCTATCTTCTGTTAAAATTTCAAGTCAATCCATGCTGGACGAAAAAATTGCCAGGTGAAATGCTTCAATCCCTGTACTATATGGAGGTATGTTTCATCGAGATACACAATTGCTTTTGGCTAGGAAAATAAATAATTTTTTGTGAATACTTGATCCCCAATGCCAAACGCCAACAGAATTGGAGGACAACTACAACTAATGATACGCCTCTGTACCGAGCATTTATATGTCTTGCAAGAGCTGTAGTGAAAATGAGTTAGTGCGTATGAGGTCGGGCTTGCCATCACGTTTGGCGCTTGCTGTAGCTTTAATAAAATTATACCCAACAAATATTCGGGGAATATTTTTATAGCGATCGTTTTGCTCCTCTTTTAACATACGTGATAAAAGATCACATTGTATATCTTGTATTGTTTACTACTCTTTCATAGTAGGTAAACCACGAAATATTTTTTGATTGGAAGAAGTTACATCAGAGAACAATGCTACTTTTACAATCAGCTTCAAATGTTTCATTTTTATTATCTGATCATCCACGAGTAAACAATGCTTTTTACGAACAGTATTTTATTCTACTGGTCAATACCGTATTACGACGAAATGGACACATTTTATGATTATTCGATTTGGGTGGAATATTAAAATCTGCAATTCCAAACTGTTTATATTTTATTGTTGACATTATATTTTATAGACATTTTTGAAATATAGCAACAATAAAAATTTGAAACTGTTGGAAATTATTTAAATGAGAACTCCATCAGACGCGATGTCCAATTTTTGGTAGAAGCAAAAATTATGAGTTGGTGAGGTCACCGTTCATCAATAAAAGCAGTCTGGCAGTTAAATTGAGCGGAGCCATGGAGATATAAAAGATAAGAGAGGTGTTCTGTGGCATAAATTTACCACTAGCGCTTACCTTGGTTGCAGGTATGAACTATCACTTAAGACGCGGGCTTTTTGAATTTTGGAACTTTTAGGATAGTTCATTTAGCTGCTGTGAAGTGCACAAACTCTGTTCCAGCACCTTGCATATGCTTTGAAACCTCTTTTTTTATTTCTCTATGAGCAGAGCACGTTTTATTTTACAATATTTTAATTGTAAAATCAAAATCCAAACAAGTTTTCGTGAATAAATAATAAGTTGGTGCTAGTGCTAGTATTTGATAATTTACTTTTTTCACAGTTTCCTGCAAATAAGTCGTCATTTTGGTGAAGCGTGTTATAGATATACAGTGCTATTCAAAAGTCCCCTCCCCCCCTCGTATATTTTAAACGGCTACACTTACATTAATAAAATTTGGAGGGTGGAATTAAAGTGTTGTAAACTTCTCTACGAATGGTAACAGGTGACGTAATAGTAATAGATGACGTCACAGCGCCACTCTGGCCAATAATTTTAAATAGGACCTTATGGCAAGTGATATCTCGATTGAAAGGCATTGACATTGGCTACATAGCCATATTCATTATGTTTGGATTTAAACTAATTTTGACGGATAAATTAAATAAATACCAAAATTATTGAAATTATTTTTTTAAATTTAATTAATCAAATATCAACAATGAATTCTTATAACAAGTGTTCGAAATGTGCTCCGTCTACTTCCTGACAGTAATACATCCTATTAGTAAACTCTTGTCGTACTCGTTCGAATGTGTCAGCTGAAATTGCATTGCATTCTTCAATAATTCTTTCTTTCAAAACGCCAATGCTATCTGGTGCCGTAGTATAAACCTTGGATCTCAAGTACCCCCATAGAAAAAAATCTAATTGTGTCAGATCTGGTGACCGAGGTGGCCATTCTATAGGACCTCGCCGGCCGATCCATCTACCTCGATATTTTTCATCCAGGTAACGTTTTACTGCACCATAATAATGTGCAGGAGCACCATCTTGTTGAAATGTTATTTCCAGATAGCCGAATTCATCTGGATTTCAAGAATTAACGGCTCAATTGCATTTTGTAACATCTCCAGATACACTTCACCGCTTAAATGTGGATTTAGGAAGACAGGACCAACTATGTAGTTTCCCAAAATACCTGCCCAAACATTGACTTTTTCTGGAAATTGGGTATGTTGTTCACGAAAGGTGTGAGGATTTGTGCCACTCCAATACCTTACATTTTGTGTATTCACATTTCCATTGAGGCAAAAAGTATTTTCGTCACTAAAACAAATTGTTTTTGTGTAATGTGGGTTTTGACTAATTTTATTTGTCATTCTTGCTATATTGATTTGTATCAATTTGAAGCAATAAAGATATTATTATTATTATTGACTAATTTTATTTGTCATACATTCACAGAATTCGAGTCTATTGTCGGGGTCGTCATCCGAAAGGTGGTGCACCATTTTTAACTTGTATGGATGAAATTAATTTTTAGCCAACACTCTCTGTACTGTACTTCACTTACTTCACAGATAGACGCAACTTTGGTTGAAGAAGAAGTAGGGTTTACTACCATTTCAGCAACTATATTAATTTTTTTATCATCACTAAATGTTGGTCGACCAGATCGCTTGGCATCTTGAGCACTACCTGTTGCTTCAAACTTGTGAAGAAGCTCCCTCAAATAAGTTCTCGAGATAAGGCGATCTGGGTATCTCTCATTGAATAAACGTTCCGCTTCCTGAAGATTCTTTCTAGATTCACCAATTATTAAGATAGCTGCTACTTTGTCGGATTGAGTACGTACCATTTTGCCTATGTAAACTCTTAAACGTCTCGTTAAACAATAATAAAATTAAGTATTTAAGCTATTTACGAAAACTTTGCAAAGCAACAAATACTATTAAATTAAAAACGTCAATTTTTTTGACAACTAACCAGAGGCGGACTGAAAAATCTTCAATATTTAAATGTGAAATAATAATTTTGGTATTTATTTCATTTATTCGTCAAAATTAGTTTAAACCCAAACAAAATTAATATGGCTATGTAGCCAATGTCAATGCCTTTCAAACGAAATATCACTTGCCATAAAGTCCTATTTTAAATTATTGGCCAGAGTGGCACTGTGACGTCATCTATTACTATTAAGTCACCTGTTACCATTCGTAGAGAAGTTTACAACACTTTATTTTCACCCTCCAAATTTTATTGATGTAAGTGTATCCGTTCAAAAGATACGAGGGGGGAGGGGATTTTTGAATGGCACTGTATAGTGCGATACAAAGTCTTTGAATATCAAAGAATAAAGGCCGTTTACTAAGAAGCAACAACTGCTTCCCTGGCTGTATGCCATGAATTACACCTCAAAGTTAAATGCCGTTGGTATATCTGAAAGATGGAATTTGTAAGGCGTTGTAATTGTACTATTACCTTTGACGCATATATATTTGATGTAACTGCATACGAAAAGTGAAAATGTATTACCAAGGAATGAGGATTGAATACGTCAAGCTTTGGGAATAGAGAGCTGTTTCATTATAGACAATAATCATGCTTTGGTGGTGCTTTGGAAAGGTGTTCGTACATGGAGGTACTTTTTTTCTGCAACCGTCCCGAAAATAGAACTTTCGGTATGATTTATTAAATCGAAAATGGAACTTTATACAAATCGTACCGAAAGTAGCTATTTTCGGAATGTTTTTTTGCTTCCGTGACGTTTTTTTACTTTCGGAATAATTTTAAATATCTATGTAGGCGGAATTTTTATTATGACATCGCTTGTGAAAATAAATTTGTTGATAGTTTAACTGTACTTTAAATTTTCCGATCCAGAAATGGAAATCAACAACGAAAGTAACGAGGAAATAATTATTCCACAAGAAATCAGAGAAGCTGCTAACTGTTATAATTGTACAATTAATGTACATAAATAATATTTATAGTATCTATCCCTATTATTTTTCGATATTTTATCTACTAACAGCTGCAACTGCCTACTAATCCAGTGAAATATCACTTTCGGGACTTGTTACGTGAATAACTATTGAAGCAATAATATATTCTGGTACTGCGAACGCCAAACGTGATGGCGAGCCCTCCCTCATGCGCACAAACTCATTTTTATTGTTGCCTCCCACTACAGCTCTTGCTCTGAACAGAGGAGTAACAAGAGTTGTCCTACAATTCTGTTGGCGTTTGACATTGTCTGAATAATTTTTGTGTTGCTTCTGAAAAACTGTCACCGCCTAACAAAAAACCAGTTATCAAGAGTGGTTACATGAAAAGTTGATTTCAAATTTACCTGTGAATTCGATAGTCGGGATCGATAATGCTCCATACCATAATATTCAAATTAATCCAGCCCCCGACACCAATTCTAGGAAGGCTGACATGGTGAAGTGGCTACACGAAAAAAACATTTTGTTCACCCGAATTATAGAGAAATAAAAGGCATCATATTAGATACAAATTTGATGAGGTTATGCTTGAACACGGACATGACGTTTTGCAGCTTCCACCCTACCATGCGGAT
>CAJUYG010002405.1:0-17452 GCA_910591675.1 Galerucella calmariensis | reverse complement strand
GAACTAAAGTTCCTACCGTGTGTCCCGCGACACGTTCTACCTTTTTTTTTCTGTTGTTTTGTTTTATATTTATCCTTTCTGTATTTTATTTTGTCAACATGTATTTTTACTTTTTAAGAATAGATTATTATTATTATTATTATTATTATAGATTTTTGTTATTATTGTTATTGTTATTTTAATATATTACTAAAACCCAATTCATTGATCAAATGCTGTAATTTTTAACTCGAAACAAGTGAGTACTCACTTATCGAGAGCAAATTTATTCATTCTATCTATTTTAGAATATTAACCAATTGTACTTATATATTGTATTTTAATGAATAAATTATTATTATTATTATTATACCTTTTTGTAAATAGTGACTGTATATAGTATATTTAAGAATAAACTTTTATTTTATATTGGAATCCTGTCTCTGACTGTACGCACCTACCTGGCAATACGTAACTACCCATACGGAGGGTTACATTTGGTGTCTGGCTCTTTCTCCCAAATATGAAAATGAACTCATGCAGTTTTTAGACAACACGCTGTCATGCAAAATTATCGGTAATTTTGATGCACTTGTGCAATTACTTCAGATAACAACAATGGAATAAATTAATCCAAATTTTCTTACTTGGAATCCGTCATATGTCCACGATCCAAATTTCATGACGCAAGTCTGTTCGTCGAACGGAAAATATTCGACATCTATTTCGCAGGAAGACTTGTAAATGGCTGGGGGTTTCCAATCGACGCGTCCCGTATAATTTAGGGTAGCTTTCGTTGCAAGCGTCACCTCAAAGTTGCCATCGGCACTGAAAAAAAAAAATTATATTAGATAAGCTATGGTAGGATTATTGAACTGCGAAATAGGTGGAAACAATTTTAGAAAGAAAAACAGTTGAAAGGTTCTTGAGGTAGTTGTTGTGTTACAATATTGTCACACAATTTTAGATTATACGCGCAGTGAAAGTACACAAGCTTGTAGCGAAGTGGGTAATAATTTTTATGTATGTACCCATCGAGACGATACCCATATACATATTGCGAAAAGCCTATTCGCGACATACCATTTACACAAGTACGAGAAGGAAAATATGAGAAAAGCTACTTGAAAGAGCGAGAGAGAAGAATAATTGGACCCAGTGATGGTTGTGTGCTCAGTGCCACAATTTTAACCGCTGTTGCCAAATGTACTTATCTGTAAAAGTTATTCCCAATTTTTGTCGGCAACAATGTTAAATACCAATAATTGTTAAATCGGAAGCAGTTAACATTCTGAAAAAGATTTTCTTGATTAAAGAAAATTTTTTTAGGATAAACAAATCTGAAGTTTGAATAGAGTCAACCAAACAGAGGTGTTATGTTAAAATTTCGGTTTGCTTAAAATTTCAAACAAGAGTTTGGTATCATTCAAACTAATTGTAGTGTTATATGAACATTCAGGTGATTAAATTTGAGGAAATTATATCTTCAATCCAAACTCCAAGTTGTTTACTTCAAACAATTAATATTTTAACATTTAAACAATCAATTTCTTTAAAACGTTATGACCTTCTTTTGTTTTGAAACTTGAGTTGTTTATTTTAAACAACTACAAGTTTAAATGGAACAATTCATTTTTTAAAACTTCAAAATAATTTCTTTTGTACAAACTCGAGTTGTTTAGTTCAATTGATGTAAATCAAATTATCCTTTTATTATGTATTTTTATAATGAGTCATCTGTATCTCTGTATCTGTAGAGTAGGGAGGGTCAGTGTGTAGGCTCACAGCACACCATCCTGTCCTTCTCAGGAAGGTGGACAGGTCACTGGGAGACATCTCCTTTATATCGGCAGCTGTAGGCCAAGACTCACCGAACACACACTCTCTTATTGACGATAACTCCGGACACTCGCATAAGACATGCCTGACAGTTTCATCTTCCTGTTCACACATCCTGCATAGAGGTGTGTCCACTAGCCCCATAGTATGAAGGTGTTTACTTAGTTGACAGTGACCAGTCAGAAATCCTACTGTTGAACGTAGGTTTTTCCTGGTCATCGCCAAATATTTCTTCGGCGCCAGCTTCCGAGGGTCGCCCAGGGTGATCCTGGCAAGACTGCATCCTTTGATTCCATCCCATCTCTTAAGGGATTGAGCATGGGTGTAACGTCCAGTCGCTTCTCTGGCAGAAGAATCCTATAATGAGTCATATTAGAGTGTTTGTGCAGCATTGACAAAGTTCTACAAAACTAAAACCAAATTTGAAAAGTCTAGATTGCTGAAAAGGTAATTCAAGTGAAAAGTCTTGCTATCTGTCCAAACATATTTATTGAAGAGTTATATAACACAAACATAGAATCATTGATTTTGAGTACTACTACTTGTAAACACGTGTCGAAATATACACAACTTAAAAAGTACCTACATACAGAGACGAATTCAAAGATATATCTATATGTAGACAACTAACCCGGTTAGTTTTGTACTGGAATACTATGATTGCCACTCAAAACACAAATATATACATAGCAGCAAAGCACACCCTTAGGTGGGACAGTTCACACACATCCAGTGAATCCATAACTTGGCCACATGTTAATGATGAGATCTTTTTTAATCTGTGACTTGGCAGTAAATGTTCAACTTTTAAGTATAACCGTTGTATGCATACAATCCATACAAAACACCATAATATAAATAAATTGAACTTTTAACGGGTTTTGTCTTTGATCGTATGCATACAATACTTACGGTCCACGATATAAACACACCGAGTACAGAGACAAGGGCCGAGTACCTACTTACTTATTATCTGCAGTCCAACTACTACTATGACGAAACGAGAGGGGTGAGGTTTTCACGTTTCAATGCTCGTGATTGGGTGTTTAATTTCTTTTTGCGCGATCGATCTTTTTTGTTTATTTACAGCATCGATTGTCAGGTTGGTAAGTTGTGTTTACTGGTTTCTAAGTGTAACACGTCGGTAAGTGATTTACTTACCGTTCAGACGTCGGTAAGTAAACTATGTCCTAGCCCTACATACATTTAAGTGGTCCTAAATAATATATTACTTCATTCATTACACAAAAGAAACAAAAAAAATAAGAATATTGATATTTTTTAATGAATAGAATCGAACAGAACAATATAAAAAGTAATAATTAGCATGAAAACAATTTCACCAAAATGCAAATTATATTTTAAACTGATCGAGAAGTATAAATGTCACCTTTGACATTTCGTTCATTTCGAAGAAATTTGAATTCTTTTATTCGAAATTCGAATATTTCAATACGATCGCGCAAAAAATGGTATAAGCATTTCGAACGTTAAGGGTAATACCGGTCTCCAGCAAAATTGCTGTCATTGCTGTCGACCGGTAAACAACCCTTACCGTTCTTGATACTTAATATACTATTTATATTGTTCTGCTCGATTCTGTTCATTAAAAAATATCAATCTTCCTATTTTTTTTGTTTCTTTTGTGTAATGAATGGCGTAATATATTATTTAGGACCACTTAAATGTATGTAGGGCTAGGACGTAGTTTACTTACCGACGTCTGAACGGTGAGTAAATCACTTACCGACGTGTTAGAATTAGAAACCAGTAAACACAACCTACTGACCTGACAAATGATGCTGTAAATAAACAAAAAAGATCGATCGCGCAAAAAACTTTTAAAATCTGTCAGTTTAAATATGTCAATTCAAATTAGGCAATCCAGTGACCTGTCAAATAAAATTCAATATGGCGACACAGGGCAAACAAATGTTTATTTTGGAGAGAGGTGCTTTTATTTTGCTTTGGTGTCTCTATACCAATAATATACAATAAGAAGTTCAGTTTTATAAAACTTTTAAGCTGGGTATATCAATTTAGGACCAACTTGTGGTTGTGTACCTATATAAGAACATCATTTTTCTGTTATAGTCTAAGATCCGAAGCAAGATCGTCCTTCACCGATTTGTTTACCGGATGAAAATGACATATTATCGAAGGAAATATGTTTAAGAACATAATTTGATATGGCAACCCTTTGGGAAATGGTCAAGGCTATAATTAATTAAAATTATAAGAAATTATTATTTTTTGAAAAGTTCACCGGCGTGTCTACCAAATAAAACCAATTTCAGTGGAAAGTTTATAATGCACATAATATGCATCCCCTTTTCTGGTCCCTATCACCTGGCAGCCGCGTCCAAACAGGTAAGTTGGAATTAGTAATTGCACTCTTCTGTCTACCAATCGGAACCAATTTTAAAATAAAGATAATTAAATTACAAATAACGTAGTATTAGGTTGCTTGAGAAAATATGGTTATAGATAGTGGTTGTAAGACTTTTGAGTTGAAAAAACGGAGCGTCATTTTCATTGTCATTTTCATCCGGTAGACAAATCGGTGAAGGACGATCTTGCTTCGGATCCTCTACTATTAGTGGTTCTTAAACTATCAAGAATAATTATTTAATATTTACGGGTAAGTACACGCTGACTAAAACATATATACAATATTATAATGAAAATGAAACTTTTATGAAATTGCTGACATTAAAAATTCACTTGCTTGAATTGGAAGATATCACCTGCTTACGGATTTCAGTACGCTTATTCTCATCGATAGAACATAGTTGAGAGAAGTGAGTATTCTATTTCACGAGTAGGAACGTTCCTTTCTCTCTTGAAATTTCGAACCGCATTCTGAGCCATGCGAAATACTTGGACATTGTTGCCGTATATTATCAATTAATTGAAATATATGTGGTAGACCATTTGCTCAAATAGTAGTTTAAGAGTAACAGGAAAACGTCATATCTTGATAGATGTTATTTTATATTTTTATCTTAGTGATAAAACTTCCAAATCATAGATATGATATAAAATAAAAATGGACCGAAAACCTTCAATCAGTTCTGCGCAAAAAGATGTATTAGTGCAGTTCATGAAGGAACATGAAGATTTGCAAATGGGCCGGTTTACTTCTGATTCATGACATATTAATGACATATCAATGTAAAATACGTTATGCGCATGCGATTCGCATGAAAATATTAGATTCGTGTGCTTCAAAGCAGGAGAACAAAATTGCTCCTCTTCTACCAAATTTTCATAGGAAGGGAATCGCCGAGAATACGGCGTATAAAATGTCAATGGAACAATGGCGGATTTTCTCGTAGGAACGCTCACATCTCTTGGTTGAGAATAAGCACCCTGGAGTCAAACACCTACTTCAAAATGCCAACAACTTGTAATGTAGTCGGTTGTGGGAGCCGTTCAAACCGAGACCTAGTAAGCTTTTTTAAGGTCCCAGTTGTTTTAAAGAACACATTTTTGGTGCACAAGAATGAATTAAGTAAGAAGCGTAGAGAAATGTGGTTAGCAGCAATCAATAGAGATGATTTAACAGAATCAAAAATCAAATATCAGTCTGTATGTAGCAGGCATTTTGTTCAGTTTTGTTCAATAACAATATTTATAAAAACTAAGAAAAGTGATATATCCTAAATAAAAAATACTAATCAAATGAACAATATACTAAACACTAATAAAATATATTAAATTGAAGCAAAATATACTAATAAATTCGACTAAAAAGTCTTGAGCACTGTTTATGACTGAATAGACAATACAAAACTAACCTATTGTCTAAATTGTTTGCCCTGCACGGCCATATTAGGTCACGTGATCTGGATTGCCTAATATGTTTCAAACTTTTATATCTGTCACTGCCAATACAAGTGTGTTTGTAGTATCGGTTGTTATTGCTAACGAGCGTTTTGCCATTTTTTACGCTCGGTGAGCGTAAAGTAACTCGCCTCAAGAAACGTCAACTTTTCATTGTCACTGACATGCGAAAAAGCCTACTTTTCAATGTGATTGTAGAAAAAAATAACTTATTTAAATCAATTAAACACTTTCATAATTTTAATCTTCGTAAATATTAACGCGGACACCCACTTGTGGTTGTTCACTCCAAAACCCTTGCACATTGTTTTGTTACAACAAAATGTTGAGGCCGGTGCGTTTCAAGCTTAAGAGATTAACACAATAATTTGACACACTTTGTTCACAGCTCAGCAGTCGATTAAAGTAATTCACAGACCACTGAGATGCAAAAAGAAGTGAGAAAAATTATACCAGTTTTCGAAACACAATATATTTTTTATACTCAGTCTGTTTTTTTTAATATGTTCAGAATACAGTCGACAAGATCATCCTTTGAAATTTATAGATGTCTTAAAACTAGAAACAAGAGGGAAAAAACGATAAAAAACGTTGAAATGTGTAGTCGCTTTGTTTTTACCATACTATTTAATAATTTATTTCCCTTTCCATAAAGGTTGAGTAGTGTTTCTGCCACCTAAAGTTTTATATATAGGAGAAAATACTTTCTATCACCAACCAGAATAGGTATTTGAAAACTATTTGATATGAATGTTACCGCTACCTTTTCAGTCGAATACACAAAAAACCGGGACTCTAATACTAATACTCTAATACTCTAATACACCCCCGAGGGGGTAGCGCCGCTTTGAAAAACTCTCTAAATCTTTTTTTGGGGTGGATCAATCCCCTTTTCTTCCTTCATTTCCTTATATTTTTTCGGCAATCTGACGCCATTTCTTCCTATATTTTGTTTTTTCCTTCCACTGCCTTATTCCTATGCTATTGAGGTCACTTATAACTTCCCGTAACCACGTAGCTTTAGGTCTTCCTCTCTTCCGCTTATCACAAGGTTTCCATTCCATCATTGCAAATATCTTTGTACCTGCCCTCCATATGAGTCCCAACTATTTTATCCCCTGTTCCTTAATTTTTTGCACTGTATCTCTTCCTATTTCATGTGCCAATTCTACGTTTGCTCGTTTTTTGAATTCATCTCCAACTTTTTTCATTCCTAATATCATTCTCAATATCTTACGCTCTTGTATTTTCAAATCTGCCTGATGTTTTTTCGTCATTGTTAATGTTTCTGATCCATACATCAATACAGGTCTTATAATTGTTTTATATACCCTCATTTTCGTCTTCTTACTTATTAGTTTGCTTCTTAACAGCTTCTTATTGGAATGGAATGCTCTATTTGTGGCTGCTATTCTTTCTTTTATTTCGGTTCCTTTGTCTCCGTTATTAGATATCGTTATACCCAAGTATTTCATTTTATCTACCTCTTAAAAATTATAATTTCCAATCTTAATATTCCTATATTCACACTTCTTTTTGATACTCAATAGCTTTGTTTTATCCTCATTTATTTTAGGACCAATTTTTTTTCCTTCTTTCTCTACTTCTTCTAGCATTTCTTCCAAAATTTTCCTATTTTTTGTCACTAGCGCAACATCATCAGCGTATGCTATTAGTTGACCTCCCTTTGTTCTCAAGTTTCCTTTACTTATCTTTTTTAATACGTATTCTAGGGCCAAATTGATAAGTGTCACTGACAATGAATCACCCTGTTTGACTCCTTTGTTATATTCAAATTTCCTTGTTGTTCCTTTCTGGGTTTTTATCTCCGCTACTGTTTTTGCGAAAGTCATTTTTATCAATCTTCCCAGCTTATCGCATACCCCCAATTCTTTTAATGACTTTAATAATTGATTTCTCCGGATTGAATCGAAAGCTCTAATACATACACCAAGAAAAAAGATATTTATGACATAAGTAAAGCATTAGAAAATAATTTTTCGTGCAACCGGACGCAAAACAAGCATTTTGCAGCCGCAACAGAGGCCGCAAAATGATATTTTGCGGCCGTTACCCAGAGTGACAGCCGACAAAAATTTTTACGGCCGTTCCCATAGTGACTGCCGGCAAACTGAACGCCACTACAGCATTTGACATTTCTGAAATATGACAATAACAATGTATTTCGAACCAAAAACTAACTGTCTTTTCTAAAGAGACATAATGTTTATTGAAATTATGTAATTTTCACGGTTGCACGAAAAATATTGTGTATACTATGGCCGCGAAATGTTTTCGCGACCTCGAGATTATCTTGCCTCGGCCGGAGCGGCCTCGGCGATAATCTCTCTCTCGGAACGCGAAAAAGCATTTTGCGGCCTTAGTATACAAATAACTATATATACATAGATCTTGAGATGCTTAGTGTTTTTCAATCTCTCGTCCCAAAATCCCCTCTATACGAATTTTGTCGAAATCCATTGAGATATGTAAAATTTTCCCCTGAATAAATTGGTGGAGACTAGAACGTTATATCTCTCTTATTAGTCGAGTTATGAGTATCTTAATTTTGAAAAGTGGATTTTCGAAAATTTCATGACTATTTGAAGGAGAGAAAATGATTTTATACGAAAACTAACTGTAGCATCCACTTTCTCGCCCCAGACAAATTCTGAGCATTTTTTTTATGTCGGAAACATTTTTTTTTCTCGATAATTTTGAAGCAAGTGGTAGGTATGGAAATATGTAGTAATTTCTGTCATGAATCCTGGTAGTAAAACCAGCATGTGGATTGTGGACAGAAGTGAAAACACAAATGAATTAATCACTTATAGTGCAAATAAATAATCCCAATTTGAAAATTTCTATTGACCGTTCGTCATTAATGGGAATTTTCGTAAATCAATATCCCACTAAAAAATTGTACATACGCCCATGTAATAAGTCGATAGCGCTAAATTTTGCAGTTATCAAAAATCGCTCAACGCGTCTCCCACTTTACATATAATGCGTTGTTTTGATTGATTGTCTATTTTCAAAGTAAAATAATGAAAGTCTGTCAAAAACGAAAAGCGAAAAAATCCAATTTAAAAGAAGATATCGTTTGTATTCTGGTCATCAGTCAACTTATGGTCCCCAATTCTTCTTGTAGCTGGAGCGCTACATGCACGTAGTATTGAAAACATGAAAAAGATTGTGTTTTGGTTCACCAAAATGATTGACAAGAAGGATAATAAATATACCACAAGGAACATACAGAAAATAATAACTTATTTACCATTTAATATGCTTCAAGCTATTGCATTATTTGTCATTGGTGTAGGTACACCTGTATCAAAAAAAATTTTCTTTAGATACTACTTTTTTTATGGTACTGTAAAACAGTTCAAAAGTTTTATTATTTTATATCTTGAGCCCCAGACATTTGTTTATGTTATATTAATTAATCATCTATGTGTGTATCAACAAAAAACAACGGAAACATTTATTTAAAGTAGTGGAAAAAATTCTTCGTTCACATTAAAGGTGCTTGGGAAGCTTTTACATTTGCCAACATAAAACTACTTTCTTTAATGCAGTAAACGCTCCAGCATCATCACATTAACAGAAAATTATTATATCTTCTTCTGCTGGAAACTTCTTGACCTACTTTTAAGTAAAGTTTTCTGGAACGAATTAAGCAGATATGCGATAAAGTTCTGAAAATTGGCAGCACTGCTGTTGTTACGTAAAATATGACGTTCCCATAGTGAAGATTGATATTTTCATAGTAAAAGTGTGAGTCAGGATTTGTAGTAATATTTAAAATGTTCTTTTGTCTAAAATATGAATTTAATTATAACTTTTTTTACAGTTCACAACAATATTGTAGCATTGGATGGAAAAGAACGGATTCAAACGTTGTTTTGATTGCAATTTCAGCCACAACTAACTTGGAAGAAATCTGGAAGTCATTGAAACTCGACCAACAAAGTATTTTCAACTAACAATCTGAAGTTTCAGCTTAAATTAAGCAAATTATGAGCAATATATTATCTAATACACATTTTTATTACGAGCAAGACTCGATGTATGTGGGTTTTCCTCAAACTCGAGCATCACATCTTATTTGATTTTCTCAATCATTGAATTGGAAGCTTCTGCTTCTGCTTCTGCTTCCTGTGTTCCGTTTTCGTCTACTATTATTCCAAGGTACTGAAAATGTTCAACTTACTCTATTTTGTCTGTATCTATTCTTACATTTATTTCCTCTTTCTCGTCTCCAATGACCATAACTTTTGTCTTGTTTTTGTTCATTTTCATTCTCATGTCCATTATTGCTGCATTCCACACATTTATGTTTTCTTGTAGCTCTCTTTCATTTTTTGCTATTAATATGACATCGTCTGCAAATGCTCCTTCACTGATGTATACCCTGCATAATTGTAAATGTCCCACACATACTTTTTTACTTAGTTTTGTGCATTTCTTCATGATCTCATCCATGTAGATAAAAAATAATAAAGAGCTTAGGCTCCCTCCCTGTATTAGTCCCATATTTGTAGTGAAATTTTCTCACATATTGTTATTTCTTATGACTGCGTTCTCATTTTTCTCATAGATGTTCTGTATTATTCTTATTATTTTTGTATTCAATCCCCTTTCTGCTAATATTTTCCACATTTTTTCTCTAGGTACACTATCAAAGGCTTTTTCTAGATCCAGGAAAGCCACGAATAATTTCTTTTTTTCCTGTACCGCTTTTTCTGTCAACTGTTTGATAGTAAATATGTGGTCTTGGGTACTTCTACCACTTCTAAATCCACTCAGTGACTCCTCTAGTGTATTTTCTATTGTCGATCTGATTATTTTCTCCAGTATCTTCTCCAACATTTTCATCGCGGTGCTAATTAATGTTATTCCACGATAGTTATTGCAGTCTCTCACATCACCTTTCTTGAAAATTGGTACAATTAGTGCTTTTTGCCAGTCTCTTGGTAGCGTTTCTTCTTCTATTATTTTATTAAAAATTTATAACATCCTATCTTTCCCTTTTTGCCCAACGTTTTTAATAATTTCTGATGTGGTTTTGTCATATCCAGGGGCTTTTCCGTTTTTAAGTTCTGTTATAACCTGTTCTATTTCCTCTTCACTTATTTTCATTTCTGCATCTTCTTGCATACCAATTTGTACGTGTTTCTCTTTATATTTTGTTCCATTAAGTAGTTCCTGATAATATTCTTTCCATCTTTGCATAATTTCTTCGTCTTCTGTTAGTATTTCTCCGTTCTTATTTTTTTATAAAGTATGTATCTCGCTTTTGTTCTGTTTTCATATTCTTTAATGCTTTATAAAAGAGTTTCTCATTTGCTTTGCAGTCTTCTTCTATTTTCTCTCCAAACTTTCTCCATTGTTCGCTCTTCGATGTTTTAATTAGTGCTTTTGTTTTATTCCTTTCATCCTTATATTTATTATATTTCTCTTGTGTTCTATTCGATAAGTAGTTTTTCCATGCCATTTTCTTTTGTTTCACTTGATTTTTTATTTCTATTGTCCACCATGAAGTTTGTTTCATATTATTTTGTTTTCTATGTATTCCACACACCTTTTTTGCTATACTTAGGATTGTATTTTTGAAGTAGTTCCATTTATCCTCTATACTTCCGTTTTCTACTTCTTGTCTATTTCCTGTTCATATTTCAGTGCTATTGCTTTATCTCTTGATTTATAGGTTTTTATACATTCATGTTGCAGCTTCTCTCTTAATGTAGGTGGTTGACTTATTTTTTCACCATCTTTAAATTTGGCTTCCACTACATAATGGTCACTGCCGATTTCTGGTCCTCTCTTAACTCTTGTGTCTTTTATTGTATATTGATATTGTCTTTCTATTACTATATAATCTATTATCGACTTTTCATTCCTACTCTTTACTTCCCTTGTGTATTTGTGGATATCCTTATGCTGGAACCATGTATAAGTTATTATATCAAGTTGAATGTCGAGAACTACTTGCTAATCTTGCAAGGCGGAACGTGGTGCGGCTAGAATGGATTCCAGCCCACTCTGGTTTTGAAGGCAACGAGATGGCGGATGCACTGGCTGCGGAAGGGGCGGCAGCTCCTTTCTGCGGCCCGGGCCCGACCCTGGGCCTAACAAAACAAAGAATACGCAAGGAGACGAAGAAGTGGCTGAGGAATCAGCACCTCGCTCATTGGAATGCTCTGCAGGGTCCTAGACAATCCAAACTTCTACTGAAGGGATGGACTGATAGACACGCCAGGGCAGCCACTGAACTACCAAGGAGTAGGCTAAGGAAGATAGCAGGACTCCTAACAGGGCACTGCTGTATGAGGAAGCACCTCTACAATCTAGGAGTAGAGGAAAGTTCCCTATGTAGGGGTTGCGGCATGACTGATGAAACGTCAGTTCATGTTCTCTTTCCACTCCAAAGTGCTTCCGCCTGAGTCCTTGTAAGTTCTCACAGGAGCAGAGTATATGAGTAGGTGTTTCATCGTAAAGTTCACATTGTCTGCATATAGGTTCACTAACGTTGCTTATCCTGTACAGATGCTTCCTCAGGTAGAGTGTCCAGTCACCAAGTCGGTAACTGTCTTCAAATTTCTCTTACCCAGTTCCAACAGAGTGGACAAAAGTTCCTTGTCTTACTTATTCAGTGAACTCTTAGTATGGAGGTGTCCTTGTGTCAGCGTCCTTTGAGTTGGTGTTCCTTAACTAGCCAGTTCCCGACTTCTCCTCTTATGTAATACTTTGTGATTCTACAAAACGGTTTTGGATCTATGAAGGCTTCCTCAGAGCCTTCTTTAGAGATTGTTAAGTTCTTTGAAAATATTGAACTGGAAGGAGTAATCTTATTTGGATTGAGACACAATAGTGAATCAAACCAACTAAACCACTGTATAACAGAGAATAAACTAATAATGGGATAACATTTTAACTCAATTTTGTTGTAACTTCATTTCGGTTAATATGCCAGGAAATGGTTGAAACTAAAGCTGTAATTTAAAGGCTTTAAATTCTAGTTTCGACTTTTAATGGAAATAAACTTTCCGGTCCCGACTCTATATTTCATTAGTTGACTTTATATTGGTAATGTTAAGTCCATCCTTTATTTCGAATAAATATGTCATCCCTATTTAATGATCGTATTACCACACACCAATTGTTAGACCATAACCCTGATAAATATTCCAGTGTCGTGGAATAATCGGAAAATGACGTTTCAATGATTGAAAAAAAAATAACTGGAGAAGGAAACTGTGATAAAGATTTTCATAGCCAACCGTCAGTAAAGCCGTCAATTATCATATTGATTTCCGGAAGTAAACAAACAGTTTACCTCATCGTACAATAATAGTATATTATTCAATAAGCGTATAATGATGGCTATTACCCACGAAGATGAAATTGCAACATGAGCCGGAGGCGAGTGTTGTAACATCTGAGTGGGTAATAGCCATTATGCGCGTGATGAATACTATACTTTATCCACAACTATATGTATATATATATATATATATATATGTTTATTAAAAAAATCCAAAATATATTTCAAATGAACATTATTTTTCATTAATGGTAACGTTATTAATACACAATAAATTTATGTTTATTTACTTACACAACAATTATTAATAGTTACATTACAATTGTTAAAATTCATTCCAGGGATAACTTTGTCAGTCATCTGAGTCTGATTGAAAATCGTGGGACTTGTACTGGCACTAGAGCTAGTACAAGGTTTTTCATTGTAATTAGAGCTAGTATAATGTTTGTTAATTTCGTTTGAAATCTGATTTCCTCTTTTTATTTTATTGGTTATGTTGTCATCTATATATCCTTCTGCAACTGTGGTTGATTTCCATACCCCTAACTGTTTTACTGCTGTAATGTTACCTCCTGCGCTAACGCAAATGGTTGCAAATGATCTTCGGAACAAATGTCCTGTGTACAATTCGAGATTTTTTAATTTTAAAAACATAGCAATGTGCTTACCCATAGAAGATAATTTGTCCATAAAACTTTTGTACACCGCATCATTTTCACCTTTTGACTTGTTAGGTAGGAGATTTTCTGTAGCGCTAGCCGCTAATTTTAAAATGTCTGGCGGTGTACAAGACATATCTTCTAAATCTGATTCACTATTATAAGTAAATTTACAAATTGTCAAATTTGACGCAACGATTGAGTAATATTATTCCATCGAACTGTCATTATTATTCAATTCTATATGGTAATGCATGGCATTACTTGATAAAAATCGCATATTTAACAGATATAGTTGTGGATAAAGTACTTTGCCGCATTTGTGGCAGGTAAAGTATTTGGACTTTGACATTACTCGAAAATCATCATCTGCCAGTGTCACGCTTTTCCCTATTACGGCTCGATAATAGTTTTCTTGCGATTTGTTTATAACAAATAATTGTTGGAGCTTCTTCGACTTCAGGAATCAACTTTTATAATGCTTCAGGGTGTACCTTCAATTTAAATATAACAAATAATAAGTAGATTTGTTCTATATTTGCTGTTTTTTCTGTCATAATAAAATGCAATTAAATATGCCTCTGTTTTTTATATTCTGAATTCTGAACAGTTGGCAATAAAATTTCGTATGCACCACGTCAGCAAAGTGCCTTTATCGCACTCACCTATTATTCGCCTCGCTTCGATCGTCTCATAATTTCAGACTCGGCCGATAAAGAATCACTTTACTGCCTTGGTATATGAATAACTATTAGATTTTGGTACGCTTATTGAGAATATTATGATATCATTATTATCAAAATGTTAAGTCGATCGATGGACTTTTGCTCGAAATTAAAGTTTGGATCATTACCATAGGAAGCAATGAAGGTTTAATTTCTTCGACCAGTTTTTCAATTTTAGTAAAAACCCAAAGCTAGAAACACTAAACTTATTCGTTCATCGTTTTTGAGAAGTTGGAATGATACTTAAAATTAAGTTAACATGCAGTTAGACTTTCCTTGATATCTTTTTGGCCACCAAATTAAGGCTTCATATGTGACCGTATAGGTCTCACCACAATGGTGTACAGCTATTGTACGATCCGTGGATTTAATCCCCATATGTTTCCTATAGTCCGTTTGGCAGCCATTAGTGCCATTAGGCCCTTTATTGGTTTTGTCAAGTAGGTGTAAATTTCAGGTAAGTTTTGCATCCAAATGTATACCCATATATCATATATCTACTTGACCTCCTGGCACTGCTGCATGCTGGAGACGCTTGGTATTTGTAGTATTTCAAGCTTTTTTTCCTAGTGAAGGAATGGGCGCCATTTTTGCAGGAATCACACCACCTAGACACCATTTTTACACAAAACTGCTCAAACCATACTTTATAAAAACCATGCAAGTCGTTTCGGAGAGATCCATATTTAAAACTCACTTTTATATATTTTTCGGGTATCTTTGAGACGATTTCATAAACATAAGAGTGTCTAATTTCAGTTTGAACTATGACTGAAGCTATAGAGCGCATTATGCTATAAACCCCCCAACTCTAAGCGTGCACGAAGCAGCCAAATTATTTCAATAATATTGCAGCACGACAATTATTTCTGATAATTATGGAGCCATTACGTGGAGTAGTAGAACTAGTCTATTGATGACGAGAGAAAACATCTCTAAATTTTAAAGACTAGCCTGTCTAGAAACAATGAGAGCATGCCGAACGGCAGCCATGGTAGTAATTCTCAAACTCACACCACTACATATGGTGATGGAAAGTGTTGCAGAAAGAACAAGATACATATTGAGTAGAGAGGATATCACTGAAAAACCAACCTTCTCACTTCTAAAAAATCAAAAAATCATAAAAGCAACAGAAAGAACTGGGATAGGAGTGTACGGGCCAAGAACCAAATACCATGAAAGCTTGTGAAAAATCCCAAGTATCTTTCAAGCGGAAACTCACGCCATAAGAAAGTGTACCCAGTTCAATATTAACAAAGAATATATAAGGCAGAGGATTATCATAACGCTAGATAGTCAAGCAGCCATTAAAGCACTGAGCTCTTGTGTAATCAGTTCCAAAATGGTACGGGAATGCATAGGCAAACTCAATGAACTAGACAAGAACAATATACCTACTGTGTATTTCAGAATGCACTGGATAGAAAGGAAATGAGATAGCAGAAGAGCTAGCAGCGAGGGGAGCGGCAGCATCCTTTTGAAGGCAGGAACCCCTTTGCGGTATCAGCTCCAGCTGGAAAAATAGGAAATCTGAAAAATGAGAAGATATGACCATTGGAAAGATCTACAACCCCGTTTAGATTAATTTAATGCATAAGTCAAAGTAAAACTGTACTAGGAATTTAATCTGGCATCCTAACGGGACATGGTGGCCTGAATGAGCGGCTCAAAATGGTGGAGGAAGAAGAATGTAGATTTTGTGACAGAAGAAGAAACTTCCATCCACATACTCGTGAATTGCACAGCTAGCAATTCAGAATTGTAACGCACAAGACATAGTAGATTATTGGATAGAAGAGATACATTAAACCTGAGTTGAAGTCTGCAGATATCCTAAAAAAATCCCTCCAGAAAATAGGACTGAATGAGTTAGTAGTATCTGAAACATTCTTCAGAAACTAAGTTGAAGTATGGGGGCATAATAAATCTCTCAGGCCTCAGTGAAGATCACCCCAAAAAATATACACTCTTTACACCAAGTAATGAGTCAGGCATAAATAATGTAAGGATTGTGATCCGTAGTTCGCCACAGCAACGGAGACGGCTTACTTTAAATTCAGAAATATTGTCACATTTTTTATTAAGAGCAGCACTGGAACTGGAATCTCCCATTTTTTAACAACAAACAATAATAAAGGAAAAATGCTAAATAAACAATATCAAAAGCCAGTTTTGGCTCACTACACGTAGGTAATACAGTAGTTGGTATATTCTTTGCATAGAACTATTAGAACTGCATGGATAATGTATATTCTTTGCTTCTCAAATGTCACAAGTGACAAGACCATACGACTATGCGGTGTTGTAGGCTGCTAAATTCTTCGTGTACGAACGTTTATTCGAATGGTGTTGAAAAATACACATTTAGCACCGTATACGAAAAACTTCATGTGAAAATAACCGTACACGCATAATATTCGTGTGAACTCGAAAATCACTTATTCTTAACCAAGAGATGTGAGCGTTCCTACGAGAAAATCCGCCATTGTTCCATTGAAATTTTATACGCCGTATTCTCGGCGATTCCCTTCCTATGAAATTTTGGTAGAAGAGGAGCAATTTTGTTGCTGATTTGAAGCACACGAATCTAATATTTTCATGCGAATCACATGCGCATAACGTATTTTACATTGATATGTCATGAATCACAAGTAAACCAGCCCGTTTGCAAATCTTCATGTTCCTTCATAAACTGCACTAATACATCTTTTTGCGCAGAACTGATTGAATGTTTTCTGTCCATTTTTATTTTATATTATATCTATGATTTGGAAGTTTTATCACTGAGATTAAAATATAAAATGACATCTATCAAGATATGACGTTTTCTTGTTACTCTTAAACTACTATTTGAGCAAATGGTCTACCACATACATTTCAATTCATTGATAACATACGGCAACAATGTCAAAGTATTTCGCATGGCTCAGAATGCGGTTCGAAATTTCAAAAGAGCAAGGAACGTTTTATTTTATTTAACTATGTTCTATCGATGAAAATAAGCGTCCAGGGGACCTATTCTCAGCAGCTGAATGTTGAGATACGCATACGTAATGTTTATAAATGCGAAGGTT
>CAJUYG010002404.1:32838-45582 GCA_910591675.1 Galerucella calmariensis | reverse complement strand
TCAATTGGAGCTCTAGACAAACAATCGACATTTTGATTTTCTTTGCCTCTCTTGAACTGGACCGAATGATTGAAACCTGAGAGAAATGATGCATAACGAAGTAAACGTGAAGAAGTCATTTGTGGGAGTGCTTTATGATGATGGAATATTCTTGAAATTGGCTCATTGTCGGTAATAAGTAAGAAATGCTTTCCAAATAGATAATGTTCCAACTGTCGAGTTGACTATAGTTGCTTTCAGAGACAGTAAGCGAACGCGAAGCATATGCCATATGTCTTTCCACTCCGTCTATAGTATGGCTGAGTACTGCGGCTATTCCAGTGGGACTTGCATATGTGGTTAAAACAAGAGGTAAGCAGGGATCGAAGGGTATAATAACACGATTGCTACAAAGCTCAGTCTTTAATTGCATGAACGCTGATTCGCACTGTGCTGTCCATAGCCATCGTTTATTTTTCCTTAGCAAACATCGAAGAGGATATGAAATAGTGGAAAAATCGGGAACAAATCTGGAATAATATGTGACTAAGCCTAGGAATCTTTTAACATCGTTTACATTAGATGGTCGTGGCATATCTTGAATTGCGCGTATTTTGACTGGAGACTTTGAAATTTTATTGAATTCTACAATATGTCCAAGATATTCAATTCGTTCTATAAAGAATGAGCATTTATTTTTGTTGAGATGAAGATCATAATTCATGAGTTTTTGCAAACATGATTTTAAATTTTCAGTACATTCTTCAATGGTCAATCCATGTACAAAATGATATCATCGAAATACGATTCCGTTTTTGTGAGACCCTTGAGGAGCTGAGAAAGAATGCGATTAAATTCGGATGGAGCTGTTTTTATTCCAAAACTGAGACGATTCATGCGATAAGTGCCACGATGGGTTGAAATTGTTTGAATCGCACTGCTTTCTTCATTCACTTGTATATGTAAATAAGGTTTATACAGATCAAGCTTACAGAAATATTCAGAATTTCGAAGGCTATTTAAGACATCGTCTATGCGACGTATTGGGTGATTTGCTTGAACTAGTTTTTCGTTAACCCCACATTTGTAATCGACACATAATCGAACACCTCCATCTGCTTTCGGAATTACAACTAAAGGTGAACCCGCCCAGTCGCTTGTAGGAACTAATGATATAATACCATTTGCTTCCAGGGAATCCAGTTCTTTGTCTACAAGCTCCCGGAGTGCATATGGTACACTTCTTTCTCTTGTAAACGAGGGTTTAGCGTCTTTTCTAAGTTGAAGTGTCACTTTCAGTCCTGGAACACATCCAACTTTTGCTTGAAATATTGGTGAAAAATTATTGAATATATTTTCGATCGATTTGTCGTGCTGCATGGTATATACTGGGGCTGAGATTTTCATGTCGGTGTCAATTTGATGAAGTTCAATACCTAGTCCTCGAATTCATTGTCGCCCAAGAAGAGCAGAATGTCCAGCAGATACGATGTGTAGTTCATCTTCAATCACCTTCCCACGGTATTCAACATTAACAGAGACTTTTCCCTTGGATTGAATCACATTGCCTGAATAGGATCTGAAGGGTTTGTTTGAATTTTCCATGGGAACATTCAAATTTAAATTATTGAAATCGTTCTCACTTAGTAAAGAAAACTTTGCACCTGAATCGACTTCGAAATGTTGAGGTTTTCCATTTAAGTACACCGTAATAAAATATTTATCAGAATCAGGAAGTATTTCGAATAAATCAACCACTTCAAAATGATTATATAATGTGTTTATCTGGTTAACGCCATACTCAAAATCGGAAATTGCTTGGTCGTCAGAAACAACATGCACAGATGTGGAACTTGAACTTGTTATACCTACCCGATCTTTGGCGAGGAGCATTTAACAATGTTTTAATACAAACTTTTGCAACGTGTCCAATTTTCTTGCAGGATTGACAGGAAATTTTGTTTTTATCGACACGACAATCTCCAATTTTATGATTGTTTCTGCCACATCGAATACAAAGATTTTCGATACCAAGTGCCTTGTAATCTGATTGACTGTGGTGGTATCGCAATTTCTGGTGATTTGAACTGTGTGCTCGAGAATTTGATTGAAAACTGGAACGATTATGTCTTGTAGAATTTAAAATTGATCTAATATCACTTGTGTTGAAATTTGAGTGATTCGAACTGGAATGCTGAGATAGTTGTTTACTCTCTATTTTCGAGGCTTCGAGAGCAGTTGCCTTTTTTAATATTTCTTCGAAAGATGTTATGTTTGACTGTAAAACTTGTTCTCTTAACCAATCATCACGCAACCCACGAATAAACTGAGCTCTGAGAAAAATGTCTGCGATAGAGACCGACTTGGTACATTCACATGTAGTTGAAAACTCACAATCTGCAAGATCGCGTTGAAGTGCTGCAACATATTCGGCAATTGTCTGACTTTCTTTTTGGTAAACGTTCAGAAAATAATGTTGAGAAACAATGATACTCTTCTTTGGTATTAGCATTTGTTTCAAAACCTGCACTAAATCTTTGTAATTTAAAAGTTTTACTGGTTTGTCGGGACCAAGAAATGCTGCTAAACTGTTATAATGTGTGGAACCTATTGAAACACAGAGCAGCTGAGCAATTTTTGATTCATCATTGACTTCTTTCATGTTATAATAGTTTTCAAAACGTTCAAGATAACAGGAAAATTTTTCTTGGCGGGAATCAAAATTTTCAAAGGGTGCTATATTTGAAAAATTCACAGGAATACTTGCTGAAGGCTGTTGTTCCGGACGTAATTGATTCTTAATCTCGTTGATGAGACTTTGCTGTTGCTCACGCATTACAGCCATAAGTTGTTTGAATTGTTCGGCGTCCATTTGAAAGTATAATTGAAATCTTCTAGTTTCTTGAGAATTGGATGAATATATTTTTTTTCACTCGTCGCCAATTATTATAAGTCTGGGAAGGTTCTAAACTAATGAATGGAACTGAATTAATTCCATCTTTTAGAAAATAGACGTTTATTCATTTCTATATTATTTGACAGTTTTTCAATGACATATATTATTTTATGATAAAATCAACAAGTCTAATACAAAGGCATGTCTGTCCCCTGAGCGTATCACCACAGAGTACACCATCTAACAAGAGGCGAAAGAGAGTAGTGTTGGTGATCGCAAATTTGTGTGCACATGCGTGAATTAATTAGTTTATCTGTCAATGTCAATGTTCATTCCCATTTTAAGGTTAGGTTAAAAATGAGCTACTTCTCATTAGACACATGAGAAGAATAATAAAAGGTGATTTCATGTTAGTAGTTGAAAAAAATATTCTAGTCCTAATTGGGAGGGATGTTCATCAACACTACTATTTTTCTTAGTCTAGTTATGTTTTTACTTCGATTGAGTACCCGTGTTACCCGTGTAAGTCCGACTTCAAAGGAACCGACAAAGCTTTCGTCTCTTGTTAGACTCTGTGGTATCACTTGTAGTCTACATTTCATTGTTCGCATTGTGGCTATGCTACATTTTTTGTCATAATTAAATTTTTTGACGTGGTTGGCCCCATAATAACTTTTATGTTTCTTGTGTCAAAGCTGATTGCGATTTGTTTTGCTTTTTTTATTGTGTCTTTTATGTCAAATGTCATAAATTTAAAAATATAATCTACAACATAGAAAAATGAGAAATATAATGACCTACCCTACAACATTATAGATATCTCGTAATCGTAGAAAGTGACATGTCTTCACATGTAGAAAGCGATAACTATCAATTTTGTCGACAAGTCTTGTAGAATAGAGTCGATAGTAAAATTCTATAGCCTGCAGTCCAAGAATAGAGTCCAAGTAAAAAAATCTAATCTCGATTTTCCAGTGTAAAGTATCGATTCACTACAAAATATAGATCTCATAGAGCTCTGATCGCAATCCCTACCAACCTATACCATGGACAAAATTATATTTCTCTATTCTATTAGAAAATAATATAGGTACCCTAACCCTATTTTATTCTATTATCTTCGTAAACAAACATACATTCTTTTCTAATATCGTAATTATATTAATTTGTTTTCTTTGATATGTAGTAACAGCTTTTATTTACAAGAATAATCACAGGTTAAACTTTTTAATTACCTCGTTTTTTTAAAATAACAATGAAAATGCGCATGTGCGATAACATTCAGGCAGACTGAATTGACAGGATTGAGGATGGGTATCCGTTTCGCAGCACGCGCCACGCGTGCTGAAGTGCCACTTCGCTAGCAGATCGATTGAGGATGTAGCTTAACAGAATAAAAAATTGAAAACTGTTGTGGGGTAGTTGGCGTTTTTATATCAATGAATTACTGTATTGGGCATGGCCATCTACAATACTAGGGGGCCATGTATTGGGGGTCCGGTGAACTATAGGGAAACACGAATTTCTTGGTGATTTTGCGAAAAATCGTTAGTACTCACCTATTTTAGGGATTATCCGTCGAAAAATTTGCGGATTATACACAATTTACAGAGAAAAATCCGAAAAAAGATCTTTTTTCGCCACTTGAACCCTCACTTTTGGACTAAATATTTTATACAAACAACCGTTCAAACGTATCACACTGAACGGGAAAGTGATGAACAACATGTTTTCTCGCTAATAATAACACCATTTCAGTGAGTTTCTTCTAAATATTGTTTAAATTACCACTTGTATAAAAACAATTGAATCAAATGACAAAAAATGAGATAGAAGCTCTAGCGTAAGCCATAGACAAAATATTAATAATATTATACCGTCAAAAATCAGCGATAACCACAAATATACACCAAATTTGTAGTAAATATATAATCTGTCTGTTCCAACCGCAGTCAGAAACTGTAAGAAACGATCAGAGAATAACTGGTCACGGCAAACAACGAGTTTACGTTCGCGTAATTCCTATCACTGATTGCGATGGTCGACTATTCTCTGATCGTTTCTGACAGTTTCTGATTGCTGTTGGAACAGACCTAATATGATTTCGAACAGGAGATGTTGATCGCACTGCTTTAGTGATGAATGCAATGTAATGCACACTGAATTATTCAAGAAGGGGAAGGGAGTATAATCAGTGGATTAGTAATTCCCCTTCTTGAATCACTTGATATGCGCGTTACCAAGTATTGGATATTTTCCAACAATGAGAATACTTTGGTACGCGCAAGTAAATCAAGAAGGGGAAGGGTGAGTCCAATGTTAATATTCCCTTCCCCTGCTTAAATAACTTAATGGCCATTACAAAGTATTGGATATCTTTCAAGGGGAAGGGTGAATCCATTGTTTATATTCCCTTCCCCTTCCTGAATAACTCGATATTCATTACAAAGTATTGGATTTATTTTAAGGGGGAGGGTGAATGTAATGATTATATTTCCTTCCCCTTTTTCAAATACACAATGTAAGGATATCACCAAATACAAAATGTCTGTAATTTCATTTATTTTCTTGAGTTTGGGTTGAATAAATTCAATAAAAAATATAGTTTAAATAAATATTTGATTTCGCATCTTAATAATAATGAACGAGAATACCATAATTCTCAAGTAATCGATTACAGCTACAGAGTTTTATGTTCTGTAGGTTGCATAACTATCATTATGCTGTTGATATAAATCATAGAGAAATATAATATAATATAATATTTATTTTGTCTATGATATAAATTTTGGTTTTATGGTAGGTATTTATTTAAAAATGAAATGGTATGAACGATTTTATTTTTTATATTTTTTATTGTGAACCAAAAATTTATAATCTAATTTACATTGAAAGATGAAAAAAATTTTTAGAGAATGCATATTTAGATTTATGGTTTTGGTTACGAATTACGTTTCATGAAAAGATATCTGTCAATTCTGTCATTAAAATAATTCACATACAAATTGGTTGTCTTTCAAATATGTATTTTATAAAAGTGGTAATTTAAATGATAAATGATGTTATGAAGAATCCGACTGAATTTTTTTCACAGATAGCGAGAATACATGTTGTTGATCACTCTCCTTACAGTGCGATACAGTTAAACTGTTTTTTGTATAAAATATCGGGCCAAAAAGTGATGGCTCAAGTGGAGAAAAAAAAATCTTTTATTGGATTTTTCTCTGTAAATTGTGCATAACCCGCAAATTTTTCAACGGATAATCTTCAAAATAGGTGAGTACTATAGATTTTTCACAAAATCAGTCAAAGAGTATGGTTTTAAATGAAACTAACTGTTTCTAAATGACTCCACAATATATTTGAAAAATGTGTAAATTGCAAGTAAATTATTGACAATATATTGTGGAGTCATTTAGAAACAGCTAGTTTCATTTAAAACCGTATGATGAGTAGATTCCACGAAGTGAGGGTTTATACAGTTAACTCAGTCAAAGAGTGTTTCCCTACAGTTCACTGGACCCCTGTCTTGGTAATTTTCGAATAAACTCAAACAAAGCCCAAATCATGATACAATTTATTCTATCGTTAGCACATATTGATAATCTGTGAACAAAGTGTAATAATATACTGTACATGTAAGTTTTTTTGCATTGATGTATTTTTCCTAGGTGAAATTCTAGACTCTATTGTCAATTGAATTGGAGCGATTGAAACTAGTTTGTTTTTATGTTGGTAATATTTAACTTACTATTGATTCTTTTGATTAGATATCTGGGGTATGGTGTACCTACTTTATGTAATGTGACCCACAATAATTACTTCTGAATAGGTTGATTTTGATGCAGAGAAACAACTACAAATTTTGTGGAAAGATTGATAAGGTATACAACTGACAGATACTCTGCATCTATGCTATTGATGGCTTCCAATCAATTAGCATTCAACAGGTAATAATTTACTGAATATTTGACAGTTACTGAAGGAAGGTATATGAGGAGCTGTTCTTATAAACGTAGTATGAAAGGACAGTTTTTGATATAATAGTCCAAAGTAGTCCTTCACCAACTTGTCAACCAGATATACATAATCTTATATTGAAAGAAATAAGTTTCTGTACATAATTTGATTCGGCAAACCATTCAAAACTGGTCATGAATATTATTAATTGAAGAACCCTTCACTTATCTTATGGAAAACCAGTTTGGGTGAAAATCTCTGAAATTTTTATTCAATGTATCCCATGCCATCCTGAACAAAAGTTACCATTGTGACAACTCTCTGGATGTCACAGTTTGGATTCTGCAGGGTGTCAAAGTTTGATAGGTCAGCCTTCACTTTAAGGAAATGCCAAAAAGTGGACAATTTTGGTATCAATCGATCACATTTCACGAGTAGAGGACAATGGTACAAAAATTTTTTGCCGGAGGTCACCAGTGAAAAAGTTTCGCCACTAAAAAAACACAAAAATCCCATCTTTTTTGCTTTAATTTTTATTTTTCAATTAAAGGGCATGTCCACGTGACGTCACAAACTATTTTGACAAGACTTGGGTTGTAAAACAATAAACAAAGCATTCAGAACATGTGGTACTTGATAGTGAGGTTATGCTGATTTATAATCCTGTTTGTTTTGCTGAAGTGTTTTTTTAAAGTTCTTTTTATTGTTGAGCTTGCATATTCAATAGTGTTTATATGATAATTATTGATCATGTTTAAGTTCAGTTGGTTTTTTAAGTTATTTTATAATATATTGCTGTTAAGACGTTATTTTTTGCTGCGTTTCTCAACTAAAATGGATAAAAGTAACTATTTCAATACCCTTCCAAGGGAAATTCAAGAGCCTTACTTGGAAAAGTTAAATGTAACAAACTCAGTGGATCCTTATCTCCTAAAGTTTGGCCAGTGCCGTACAAGTGTACGAGATTTTCCAAAAATTTCATTTTTTGACATTATAAACTACCTCGTTTTCAAAAAAAGTGCCTGTACAGAAAACGAGTTTTGTGCTTATAAATCTATAGATGCATATAATTTTTTTGTATGTAAATGGGTGAGAAAACTAGCAGTGAAACCAATTTCCAATTCTAATAGAATTCTTGTTATTTCCCAGGTAGGTACTTAAGTGTTATTAATATTACCAAATATATATACTGTCTCCATATTGCTACATAATTATTTGTAAATTGATGTTTGCTATACAAAATAATGTCTCAAGGCTAGTATTTCTTCGTAACAGCCATGTAGTTTATTTTCAATAGCAATATGGACATAGTATACCTATACCTTAAAAAAGTTCACTTAAAGCAGTTAACTGGTAGGTATGACAATATATATTTTTTCAGGTAATGCACTCACAGCGACTTGACCTACCTGCTCTTAATGTGTGGATAGTTTCTCAGCAAAATGGAGAAATTTTGACTGTACACTGTGATTGTGTTGCTGGACTTGCAGAGGCTTGTAGTCATTTTGGAGCCACTTTGTTTGCAGTTGAAGATGCCGTTCGCAGTTATGCTGTATGTAGTGTGACAGAAAGAAAGGCCTATTGGATGCCTCCTAGGGAAGCACTTGGTGCCCCTGCCAAGGTATCAGAGGTAGACTATCTATTGCAAGATTCTTTAAATCATTTAGAGAATGTAGATGTAATACAGGATGATTAGGAAAGTGATTCTGAGTTATGTGATACTTCTGAAGACTATAAATCGATACAGATGTTTGATGAGTTATTTGAATTAAGGCGAAAAAGTGCTGTATTAAATATGTTTAAACCATATGCTAGAAAATTGCAAGAAGAAGCTATGAGTAAAAAAGCTTCTTCAAGAGGTTTATTAGATAATATATATAAGAAAGAAAATTGTAAGTTGCTGCTTGAGGATCTAATTCATCTGGGAAAAACAATAGATTCTAGTGTTAATGTAAATGAGGTAGAAAAAAAAAAACAAGAAAGCAGTCAAACAGTAGTTGGTTTTTGTATAGAGCTGGTAGAATTACCGCTTCAAATTTTAAATCTGTCAGCCACACTAAAATTGAAAAACCCAGCATTAGCTTGTTACAAAGAATATGCTATCCAAATAAAAATAAATTTAAATCTGTATATACCGACTATGGTTGTAAACATGAAAAAAAAGGTCTTGATGACTTTGTTTCAAATCATTTAAAATCAAACAATAAAAATTTGAAAGCATGGAAGGTTGGACTATTTATCGATGTCAATAATCCATTTTTTGGTGCTAGTCCTGATCTTATGGTATCTTGCAATTGTTGCGGAAAGGGTTGTGTAGAAATAAAGTGTCCATATTGTGTTGAAGACACAACAATAGAGGAAATAACCAATTTCAAACAATCTTTCCTTGAACCAACCGATAAAAAAACAAAAACAAACCATTTGCTATATTTGGATAATAAACATACTTATTCATTCTTTTTTTAATTTCTTGGGAAATTAAACCACAATATTTTTAAATTCTTTATTTCAACGTTTCGGTAGCGTTCCAGCTACCGTTGTCAAGAAAAAATAAGTAGAAATTAATTTTTATCCCTAACTGACACAACAGAAAAAATTTGACAACTAGACAATCAAAAATTATTTTGAAGTTTAGATTTCTTTCTCTGGGGTTACTTAAAAGGTCTAGTTTATGTCACACCCCCAATTGATTTAGATGATTTGAAGAATAAAATAAGACAGGCATGTCGGACCGTAACACCCGCAATGATTACAGCATCACTTACAAGAAATCTTTTAACAAGGTTTGAACATTGTGTCAATGTACATGGTCATCAATTCGAACAATTTCTTTAATTACTTGTACTTTTTAATTCCCTATGTTACGTTTTTCAATAAAATAATTTATACAGATGTTCATTTAATTGCCCCTATTATCATTACTGCACAATACAATGATGACAAGTGTGGTATCGTTGAATTTGTTTTTAAATGATGTATCCAAAATTGTAATATTATACCGGTTGTCCCATTTAAAAAAGTTATGTTGAGGTCACGTGAGCCGAAATGACAGGAAAAACGGAAGTCATTTTATAATGAATATAAGCATCAGTTTCGACTGTTTATATCTGCCAAATTTCATACATGTCATATAAACAGTTCTCGAGAAATTGGACTGTCAAAACGTCGTGGGACACCCTGTATATGTTCCAGACATTTTTATGGAGGTAACTACTCAATTTAAATATCTATACATTATATTTAAAATGACTTTTCATTATGGGAAAACCTAGCAAACTATCAGAAAAAGAAAATATAGACTGGGTTCCAAACCAGAATATGGGGTATAAAAGTACCAATGCAACACCTAAAGAAAAGTTGGAACAAGTACATGTATTAAAAGATGGTAACAAAGTAAACATCAAGCAGAAAGTAAGTATTGTATAGGATTGGAATCAGTAAGAGTAATTAGTGTAGTTTCAGAAAGAATTACCTACTACAGAAAATTGTAATAAAAATGCTGAACCCACCTTGCAGCCTTCTGAAAAAGAGATCCAAATGAAGGATAAACATGAAGATACTGAACCCATCTTGCAGCCTTCTGAAGAAGAGATCCAAACGCAGGATAAAAAGGATGAAATAATAGCAAAATTATCCAAAGATTTAATTTATGCTAATAGCAGAATATATGAACTTAGGGATTTACTGAAAAACTATAAGTTTGATCTTGAATGATTAAAAAATGATACAGAACAGTGTCGATTTTATACAGGTCTAGATTTTGAATGTTTCTATATTGTTTTTAAATTTATTTCGCCATTTCCATCCAATAAACAGTCAACTATCCTAAATAAAGTGGAAATGGTTTTGTTAACGCTGATGAAATTGAGACTAAACTTGTTCTTTAAAGACTTGGGCTATAGGTTTAATATAAGTCGACAGTAATCAAGTAGAGTTTTCTTTTTAGTTTTGAATATCTTATATAGGTATTAAATTGAAATTTCTAATACATTGGCCAGAACGAGAATGTTTGCAAATGAATGTTTCAGCATGTTTCCTTGAACATTTTGGAAAAAAGGTAACTGTAATTATTGATTGCTTTGAAATATTTACTGAAACACCCACAAATAAGAATGCTGCAGCACAACATTTTTCCAATTACAAGCATCATAATACTATTAAATTTTTAATAGGTATAGCACCCCAAGGATGTATAATGTTTATTTCTGAAGCATTTACAGGTAGGTGTAGTGATAAGTTTATAGTTGAGAATTCAAGTTTTTTGGATAAATTAAATCCTGGAGATTTAATTCTTGCTGATCGCGGATTTTTGATTCATGATCAAGTAAGGCAGTATTTAGCAGAAGTACAGATGCCTGCATTTTTGAAAGGGGCTAAACAAATGATGCCAAAATATGTGGAAGCAACACGTACATTGGCCAATGTCAGAATACATGTCGAACGTGTAATAAGCCAGTTAAAACAAAAATATAATATCATAGGAAATGTTGTGCCAGTAACTATATTGAAAAAAAAATATAATAAATTTCCTGTTATTGATAAAATTGTAGTAGTATGCTGTGCTTTGGTAAACATATGCCCTACTGTTATTTAGATTTAATGTTTATATTTTTATAGGTGATATGCTGTGATTTGGTAAACATATGCCCCTCTGTTATTGAGATTTAAAGTTTATACATACCTTATTTATTTGAAATATGTTTATTATTGATAAGATTGTAATAATATGCTGTGAGTTGGTAAACATATGCCCCTCTGTGATTTAGATTAAACTCAATTATACATATTTTATTTATTTAAAAAATATCAACTATTAATAAAGTTGTTAACACAGACATACTTGTTTTTTATATGTCTGTGGTTGGTAAACATATTCCCCTCTGTGATTTAGATTAAACTCAATTATACATACCTTATTTATTTGAAAAATATTAATTATTAATGAGATTGTTAGAATATGCTGTGATTTGGTAAACATAATATGCCCCTCTGTGGTTTGGATTAATCTCACTCATACATATTTTATTTAGTTAAAAAAAGAAATACCAACCAATTTTGAATTCATTTCAAACTGAAGAGATAAACCAAATAATATCAAAATGATAAGACTTATTATTGTGAAATATTATATTACTATTTTACATATATTATATTATTGTACAATAACAATCGAATATTACAATAGATAGATATAAAATATTTTAGAAATAAAAACAACTAACCTATGATCATCTCAACATTGTTTGCAATACCAAGACCCTTTGGGAACCGATTTTAGCTTCACACAGCTTAAATGAAACTTTTTAGTTCTACAAAAATTGTTAGAGCACATCACCATTTTGCGTCCACCCTCTGGCATTTTACATGTATACCAAAGGGTCTCTTCATTAAGCATTGCAGTGTCTACATGTTTGAACAGTGTCCTTCTTATTTGTGAAATATTTTGCTAATAATTCAGCCATTACAACCCGTTGAAATAATATTCCTTTTTCCTTTTTTTCATTCCAGAAGCTTATATTAAATTCAATCTTCAAAAAAAATATTTGCTTTGGTCCAAGCTACAAAATAGCAGTATTTGGTATTTGTAACTGCCATCTGCATCTGTACCTGATAGTAATAAGTATGTTTATTATCCAAATATAGCAAATGGTTTGTTTTTGTTTTTTTATCGGTTGGTTTAAGGAAAGATTGTTTGAAATTGGTTATTTCCTCTATTGTTGTGCCTTCAACACAATATGGACACTTTATTTCTACACAACCCTTTCCGCAACAATTGCAAGATACCATAAGATCAGGACTAGCACCAAAAAATGGATTATTGACATCGATAAATAGTCCAACCTTCCATGCTTTCAAATTTTTATGGTTTGATTTTAAATGATTTGAAACAAAGTCATCAAGACCTTTTT
>CAJUYG010002404.1:2722-32738 GCA_910591675.1 Galerucella calmariensis | reverse complement strand
AATGTAAAAGTTCGATGTGTGTGATCGGTGAAAAATGATTCTAAATGGTTCTAACCCATAATACGATATCAAGAGGTTTTAAAAAAATTACAAGTCCACAAATTCAAAACACGTTCTAATGAATATCTTAGGCAATAATGAAAAAAAAATTTGAAACTTGGTATACATACATAAAAAAGCGTGTAGAATTTTATGACACACTCAAAATGACCCCAACTCTAATATTTCACAGACTCACCCCCACCCTCTACCCCTATGGTTTGTTTCCGGCAGATAAAAATGACATTTTCGAACTAGGCTTGTCAAATGTGATCGATTAATACCAAAATTGTCCACTTTCTGGCGTTTCCTTAAAGTGGAGACTAGCCGTTTGATATTTTGACGATTTTTCAAAAAATCAAAAGAATCAATAATTGAAAATTTTCCAGTTATGTAAGAATAAACGAAAACTAATAAATATAGTAAATATAATAATGATCAATGAATACTAATATTCTGTGAAATATTTTTTTTTGATGAGCTGCAACTTTTATACCTATATTCATGAAATCTCATTTCAGATATTTTGTCATTGAAATGTTTCAAAGTTTATGTAGCATTCACAAAGTAAGCATTGTAGAACTTTTTGATCAAGACTCATCTACCTTATGTCAAAAAATGAAAAAAATTCATTGATTTTAGTGATCATTTCAAAATTATTGTGAACCATCCTTTCCCCATATTTGTTGTACCATCGCAGCAACTTCATTTGGATTCAGATTAATAAGCACAGATGTTGACACACTTGTATGCATATAAGCAACGAGGTGAATATCTTTATAGCTGCATACACATGATTAGAAAGTCAAGAAAACATTGTATTCTGTGTAAAATTTTAATTTCAAAAAAATGCAAATTGCTTTCGGCTGTTGAGCCATCATCAGTGCAATACCTACAAGTAAGTAATAAAAGTTGTGATTATACAAAATCAGAAATTAATAAAGAATTGCTTACTCGTCAAGTAAGTATATAATACAAGAAACCAATTTAAATTAAATCGACAACACATTAACTACACAATCATAAAACTTTTTAAAAATTACATTAAATTTAAAATATTCTCCTATTTGGGGTAGACTGTCGTTAACTTTTGATCATTTTTATTTTATAACCTACAACAACTACATGTGTGTGAAGAGCGGAAATTGAAGTGACAATACATCCATTTGAAGTTGACAAAAAACAAATCTGAATATAATTATGACCAGTGGCAGTCAAAGTGAATACAGAAATCAAGTTATCCAAAGTGAGCACAGAACCAACTTTTATGTAATTTGGTAATGTCCCAAAACAAATATATGTGAATTTCCTAAATAAAATTGTAAAATAAAATTGATATTATGGTCTAATGAGAACTCTTCTTTCAAAATTCTTAGGAGCAGAAAGAGATATATGATCTAATGAGAACCCATTACTAAATCTCAATAAAACAAAAATTTTACACATGATGTGTCCAAAGATATTCCAAAAACAAATAAATTAAATTGAAAATTTTAAGTCTGTGAATCAATAAACAGTAATTATCTAAAAACAATTCCAAATAAATGATAATAATAATAATCTTTATTTAATATAGTAGGTCCTAATACATAGTAGTAAATATCACATATTGTAGTCAGTATATTATGCACAAATTCAATTAAAATGAATAAAATAAAATAAAATCTTGATAAAATTAGTGGATAATAAAAGTAAGAAGTTCTATAGTTAAAATAAATACATATTAAAATTAACATACAAAATTACAAAGTTAATTTACGGATTGGAAATAAATTGTAGCAAATATTTTTTAAACTGAGGTAGAGAGGTACTCGTTTTAATTTCAGTAGGCAATGCATTAAATTCACGTATTCCGCATATGAAAATAGATTTTGTTGCTATGGCTAGTCTTGCTTGTGGTATATAGAAATTATTAACAGATCTAGTATTTTAGTTATGTATTTCATTATTATAGACGATAAAATCATTGAAGTACTCAGGAAGTTTTTTATTTTTAGTTTTGTGAACAAAAGTCATTGCTAAATAATAAAATCTTTGTCTGACTGAAATCCAACTCAAAGTTGTCAGCATACTATTTATCGGTGTGTATCTGTTACATCGAAGGATTATTCTCATTCCTCTATTTTGCAATTTTTGTAGTCTTTGTAAACAGTTATTATCCAATTTATAAAGTAATGAATCTTGTAACTTGGTAATTTCTCGAAACACAAAAAAAATCATGTAAACTGGGAGACACAATTTGATTTGAGGTCTAATGAGAACCCTCTACCAAATCTAATTCAAAACAAATAAATAAATTAACAGACAAAAAGAAAATCCAAATCACAATAACTATTTATATAATGAAGTCTGTAAAACCAAATCTTAGCAAACATTTTAACAATAAAAATTTATGTAATCTAAGGAACATTCTCAAGTACCCAGTAATCGAATTGTGTAACCCGGTAATATCCCAAAATTCATATGAAAGTCATTCTCATTGAGAAAGATCTGATTTAAAGTCTAATGAGAACCCATTATCAAATCTCCGACAGTCCAGAACAAGATTAAGGGTCTAATGAGAACCCTTTCCAAATTCAATTCCAACGAATAACTCAAACAAAGAGTCCAGAAATATTCCAAAAAAATCACTGATAATGAAATTTGTAAATTTAAAACAAATAGCAAATTAAATTGATGATCACAAACTGAACTGTATGGTATCAGTCTGATAATGTTGTGGATAAATATGAATATCATCATAGAGAGAGCTTCTTTGGATCTATTATTTTAATCTTCCCTAACAACACAAGTACATTCTATGGATATCCCAGGGACGTCCCTCATTTATTTGGAGGCTGTCCCTGGGAAACACACACTGTTGGGACATGGGACGTACTAGGGTCGGTCCATGTACATCCTTTGGCTTCCAAAAAGGACATACCCGGGACGTCCCTTCAGTATGTCCTAGGGATATACCGGGTACTACCTACAACATTCCAAAGGTGTCCCATGGGAATACCATTTCCAAAATTGTTAATCCCAGGGACATCCCTCGTTAGTAACAGGGATGTAGGGACATCCCTCGTTAGTAAAGGGATGTTTTTAAATCATAAAAGGACGTCCGTGGGATGGTACTATCAGGTCATGCTAGGGACAACCACTTTTAATAAAAAGATCTCAGAAATAAAAACAACTACATTTTTTGAATAAAAATATATTACTTATAAATTAATATGAAAACAAATGATGCATGAACAAACAAAACATAAATTTTCATTCTTCGAAAAACAGCTTATATAGTAAAAAGTACTAGATCAGACTAGGTCAGTACAAAACAAAAAAAATAAAATAAAAAAGTAATTCAAGTTGTAGTAGCCTTATTTTCTGATGCACACTTTTCTTTTGCTCTCCTGAAAAGTTTCTGGAGAGTCTCTTCCACTTGTTTCTGCGTTCCAATTGCTGTTGAAGCTCCTGTAACAAAATGTCCAATGACAACTGATGGAATTATCCAAAAATGTTGAAAACTAGTGGAATAATGTGAGTACTCACTCATTATCATTTGACACATTCTGGTATTCTTGAAGGGTAACTTATCCAGGTATCCAACTTTATATTATAACATGAGTTGCGGCAAAACTCTTTTGATAAAATCAAAGGGCGAGTTTCCTCCCACTTTTGACATTTCTCCAACCTGAAATGGAAAAATGAGTAAGCTGATAGTTCCAATTCATATTATTCAATATCCAGGATGGAAAATTGAAAAAATAATAATAAGTCAACTGAAAACTCCTATTATTGTCTTATAATTATCGGGCCCAATTGATTTGATTTGAAAGTTTTCCATTAATATAGTAGGTACATTTTTAATAGATAGCAAATTATAATTTTCAATACAATAAATAATACAATTTACAAAACAATAATTTCTCAATAACATGTGTTCCTCACCACTTTTGGGAAGTTTTCTGGGATTGTCAAATAATTCTCAATTTCCTTGATTTCCTCAATATTCTTGGCTGGTAATGCAAGTTTGTCATACAAAGTATCCGGCGAACTTGTTGATTTTGGTCTTTTTGAAATATCCAATGTTTCAATTGAGTTCTTCAAGGTTTTCACTTTTGATAAAACATCTGCTAGCATAGTGGTAGGCAAATTTTGTTTCCTCATACTCTATTTACAAAATTCTTCTAAATTTTTTGCAAGCTGCCTCAAAGTTGAATCTGAAAAAATATCCACACAAATAAGAAGTGAATATGAATATAAATATTAAATTAGATGGAAAATTCTCATTCATGTATGTGAAATAGCTTTTTGAAAAAAAAATATAGTAAAATATACACCATCAGAAGTGCTTCTGGTGAAATTGAAGGAAGAAACTGGATTAGCCTGTTCATTATTTGGTTTCTCGTTCATTCCTGAAAGAAAACCAAGTTGTAAATACAGTAATTTTATTGATTTGATCTATTTGGACTCACTCAAAGGAACCAATTTTTTTTTTGGTAGAGGAGGATCTGGTATAAATTGTTCTTCTTCTGAATTTGAGGTAGATGAGATTACCTTTTTATTCCTGATTTTTCTGTTTTTCAAATTGTCCTCCTCACTCAGCTCACTCTGAATTTCTGCAATCCTGCTTTTTCTTCGAGCTTCTAGATAATTATCTAAAGGAATATAATACGTAGACTTCACTTGAAAATAATTTTAAAAATGTAGAAATATTGTTACAGAACAAGACACGTGGGGTTTGAGAAACCGGAGTAAACTAAAATATCCCACAAAATCGTTTTTAATGAACTGTCAACTAAAACGCTTCGCACGCCATAAAAGAATGCTATTTCCGAAAGCTACCGAGAAGGACAATGGTGTAGGCTCTCTATTTTTGAAAATATTGTACATTTTAGTTTGCACGAGGTTTGTTACACCCCACGTGTCAGACGCCGGGTTAATAACAATTAACGTAGTATGAGGCTGTTTGAGAAAATTTGGTCGCAGATAGTAGTTGTAATACTATGAAACTGAGAAATGAGATGATTAATAATTGTTCAATAAAAAGTTTTATATTTTTGACCTAAACACAAAGTAATATTTTTTTCAAGAATATTGTCTCATGTATGTTTTTATAAAATTTTTTAATACAGTTTTAATGTATACTACAGTTTTTCAAGAGCTCTTTTCATTGAAATTAATCAAGAAATCATCTCATTCACTCCAAAATATTGCTCTATAGTAAATTTATTGATCCTTGTCTTTACTATAAGTATGAAACCTGTGCACAGTTGTAGTACTTCTATAGCAGGGGATAGTACATGCAATGTCGTTCAATCTGACAATTTTGTTCGCTCCAATTTTTCAATTTCAAAGTCCTACAACCAAATTTTCTCAAGCAACCTTATACTATGTTATTTTTGTTATTAAATTATCTGGAGTGCAATTACTAATATCAATATACTTGTTTGAATGCAGCTGCCAGGTAATAGGGACAAGAAAATGGTAAGCTACTGAGGTGTTGCAAAAAATATTTCTTAACTTTGAAAAAAATTAGATAAAAAGAACGAAAGTTTATTTATTTTTTGTGCAGCTTTAAAGCGTCTGACAAAAGTTTTTTCCATGGAAAGTGTCTGACACATGATATTACTCCAGAATATTATGCTACAAAACATATATAACATATAACATATATACAAATTTAAGTAAAGTAACTCTTATTTTTAGTTACCTTTCTCACCTGATACCGGTCCAGCCTTGGGCTAGCTTCATAAACACACAGGTATTCAAAGAACACGAGATGCTCTGAGAACCTAACATTTCAACTACATATTTGAAAATAAATTATGTGTTATCACTCTGGGATCTTGGACTAATAGTTTTCTACTATTCTCTGAATTTTGGTATTACTGATTTTTACTGGAATTTCTTGATGTTTGTCGATGGATAATATTGAATAAGCTGGACTTCACAAGGTACATCTAAAGTCATTGTTAGCTCCTGAAGATCTGTACATAGGAATTCTTATTGAGATATTTCTTCATAATTTGAGTCTGAGAAGGCGTAGTATTGCTCATTTAAAAGGATAAATTTCGACTTTAGTATGATGGTTTCAAAAGATTGTGTTGATGGAGTGGGCAAAAAATAAAGGTAATAGTAATTGTATTCTGAATTTTCAAAAGTAGGTATTTCAAGTACGAACATATTTTTGTTACTAAAACTTGATTTAGATAGTTTTTTCGAATAATCAAATATTTTGCAGTTTCAATTCGATTGGGAATTTATTATGGTTGCCGAATTATGAAAAGCAAATAGCTGTTTCAATTACTTCAAGTTAAAGTTAACTTGAAAGCTAATGGAAAATTGTGGAACAATTTGCTCTATTGCATAAAATGATAAGTTTTTACGTTATCAATTTTTAAACCTTTAATTGAACTTCGTAAATGATTAATATGTGAGCAGCTTAATATTAATTGGATATTATGAGAAAGTATTTTAGAATTATTTTCAAAGCTTTCAATGGATGATTGAAGTAAAGTAATTTGATTTTTGATTCGAGATTTTAATTGGTTTGTATTGGCTCCATCATATCGTTTTGCATCATTTTGATCTAAATTTCCTGTTATGAATTTAACTGCAGATTCTGGTATTTGGTGTATCTTCATATTTATCATTTCATCATGAATCGGTATACCATTAAGAGTACTAGTATTTTCAGTTGCTGAAAGATTTGTTTCAGATATATTTTTTGTGTAAAATGATTCTGGTGTATTCAAAATATTATGTTCATTGTTTTCTTGTGTGTTTGTGGGTTTTTCAATTTAAATGTCGGATAAAATATTTATTTTGATGGGTTCGTATTATTAGTAGATGGTTGAGGGTCTGTAGGAATGGTTTCAGCCAGCTGCTGTAAGAAATCTAGATCGGATTCCGGGGTTATCAATCACTGATTCAGTTTCTAATGCATTTATTGCTATTCGGGATAAACAATCAGCGTTATAATTTAATTTGCCTTTTTTATAGAATATTTTGTAATCAAACTTTTTCAGCTTTGATGGCTATCTAATTAATTTTGAGTTAGGTTCTTCAGGGGTAAATAATCATGAAAGGGGTTTATGATCTGTATAAATGTGAAATTTTATTCCATATTAACGTGGCCTGAAATGTTAACATGTTAACTATCACAATATATAAGAAAACATAACTATCATGTATGCTCAATCTACACATATATCATAAATTGATCTAGCACCAGTTAAAATCAAAATATAGAGCAAATAAGAAAAAAAAGCTGTTTCGGATGTAGGATATAGATTTAGGTTTCTAAACAATAATTTTCTAAACACCAGTCATTTAGTAGTTCGACATAATTTAGTAATTTTTTGACAGACTTAAACAAAGCACAGATTGATAATCTGTGAATAAAGTATAATAATATCCTGAACATGTAAGTTATTTTTTGCATTTATGTATTTTTCCTAAGTGAAATGCTTCATTAGGTCATGAATGTTTTTATTACCTCTTTGTGTTGGATCTTTTAGGTACCAGTGGAAGTACTGGTTCTTTTATTTTATGTAGACTTTATTGCCACTTGAATTGGAGCGATTAAAACTAGTTTGTTTTTATGTTGCTAATATTTAACTCACTATTGATTCTTTTGCTTAGATATCTGGGGTATGGTGTACTTTATGAAATGTGACCCACAATAATGACTGAATGGGTTGATTTTGATGCAGAGAAAGAACTACAAATTTCATGGAAAGATCAATAAGGTACACAACTGACAGATACTCTGATGCATCTATTCTAATGATGGCTTCCGATCAATTAGCATTTATCAGGTAATAATTTACTAAATATTTGACAATTACTGAAGGAAGGTATATGAGGAGATGTTCTTATAAATGTAGTATGAAAGGAAGGTTTTTGGTATAATAGTCTAAAGTAGTCCTTCACCAACTTGTTAAACAGATGAACACAATATTTTATTGGATGAAATAAGTTTCTGAACATAATTTGATTGGGCAAACCTTTGAAAACTGGTCATGATTATTATTAATTGGTGTACTGCACTAATCTTATGGAAAACCAGTTCGGGTGAAAATCGCTGAAATTTTAGTATGATATATCCCATGGCATCCTGAACAAAAGTTACCATCGCGATAACTCTCTGAATGTCGGAGCTTGGATTCTGCTGGTTGTCAAAGTTTGATATTTTGAAGATTTTCAAAAAAAACTTCCACTTTGATATGCCACACTTCATTGGGACATCCTGTTCATTTCATAATTATTTTAAAATGTAGTCTTCATCAATATGGAGGCTACTGAGGAAAAAACCTTGAATTTTCCATCGTTTTGCTATAAACCGTTGTCCCCTGTATATTTTATTATGGTACCACATACTTAGTTCTCTTTTTTTGGGAATAAAATCACAATAATGTTTTTATATTTTTTATTTCGACGTTTCGGTAGCGATCCAGCTACCGTTGTCAAGATTAGTTAGTTATTAAATAATTTTTGGTCCCTATCTGACACAACGAAAAAAATTTGACAACTAGACAATCAATAATATTTTGAAGTTTAAGACTGCAAAACTTTGTTGTCAAATTTTATTAAGATCCATTCACAGTAGATCATATTTCTGGTGAAATGTGGAATAAAATATTTTATTTTATGACATTCTAACGATGTGATAGTCTACTAGAAATGGAATCCAGTGAAGTGCACTTTGTACGATAAGGCCAGAATCGTTTGTTCTAATAATAATCAATTCACAAAAGAAAAAACTTAAGTAAAAAATGTTTTAAATGCCAATAATTACCCGGCAGAATTTGTAAATAAAGAAATTAAGAATATAGAGAAGGGCTCATTGTTAATACCCCATAATAATAACGATAATATTAATAATTCAGCTAACATAATTTTTAAGAACTTGACAATAACGTATGCTAAGGCACGGAAAGAATTAAGAAAATTGGTAATCAATTCAATATTCGAACTAGCTTTAAATCTAACAATACGTTGAGATCTATACTAACAAAAATGAAACCAAAAAATGAAGAACAATCTTCAAAAAATTGCATTTATCAGATATCTTGTGAATGTGACAAGTTTTATTTAGGTAAAATATCTAGACCATTGAAAGTCCGAATAAATGAACACAAAAAGTATATCAAAGATAGGGAGTTTCTTCAAGTCAGGTATTTGTAAACATGCTTGGGAAGAGGGGCATCAAATTCAATGGGATTCGACAAAAATAATATTAAAAGAGCCCAATAATAAAAGACGAAAAATCAAAGAAAGTGCTTTGATACAACTAAATGCAGATAAATGAGTAGCTAGTATTTCAGCCGAATGTAGTCAAATTTGGTTACCAATGTTGGAAAGAGAAATTTTCAATAATCAATTACCTGCGTTATCAGGATAGCATCATAAGTTTTTATCCAGGTTTTATCATGGTTTATCATTGGAATAGTTGTTAATCGATACACACTTCAATACACTAAATCACAAAATTGAGTTATACATATTTTAAAAAAAATGCGTGCACTTCACTGGATTCCATTTCTAGTAGAATATCATATCGTTAGAATGTTATAAAATAATAGCTATTTGTATAACAAGGGAGCAAAATGCTACTTTTCCTCCCATGTTATGCATATGATTTTTCCGCCTCTCTCAAATTCGCTTGAATCACTAATTTTTCAAATATTATATTATAATATTTTGTTGATGTATTATAGAGTACTTAACCACAGAGTACAGTTGGTGTACTTTGTGACATAACTCACTTTGAAACTGTTAATCTGTCAATTGACCATAGCATGGATTATAATATTTCTGTCCTAAATTCGAAAACCGTTAAATTGAAATAACAATTTACTGATATCTACCATTTTGCAAAATACAGGGTGTTCTATGAATAAACGGTAAAATTTATACTTGTATAATATTATATAGTATATGTCGTCAATGCCGTATAAGTTATTTTATTGATGACGTCACTTTTACTTTTCCACCCTGGGGAAGAAAAGTACGACTGCTCCCTACAATGAGGGCAGGAAATGCGTACTTTGGATGGAGGTAGGCGGAAAAATATTTTATTTCACATTTTACCAGAGATATAATCTACTATGAATGGACCTTAATAAAATTTGACAACAAAGTTTTGCAGTCTTAAACTTCAAAATATTATTGATTGTCTAGTTGTCGAATTTTTTTCGTTGTGTTAGATAAGGACCAAAAATTATTTAATAACTAATTAATCTTGACAACGGTAGCTGGAATCAGGGTAGGGGATCTCTGAAGGCGCGAGGGTGCTGCCACATAAAGAGTCCCGGCAGTACTAAAATTTCTAATTTAATCAGAAAACTGCAACCCTGTTAGTGGTGGTTGCAGATTCTTCCATATATATCAGTGCTGACATAATAACGTATTATCTATGATCCTAACCTGACAACTGCAGACCAACGTTTTACGACGTGTATCATGGGTAAGTCCAGATGGACTGTGAATGAATGTGAATGTGAATGAATACTGTGAAGACAATAAAATTTGAAAACAAAGTTTTGCAGTCTTAAACTTCAAAATATTATTGATTGTCTAGTTGTCAAATTTTTTTCGTTGTGTTAGATAAGGACCAAAAATTATTTAATAACTAATTAATCTTGACAACGGTAGCTGGAACGCTACCGAAACGTCGAAATGAAAAATATAAAAACAATATTGTGGTTTGATTCCCAAAAAAATGAGAGAAAAAAGAATAAGTAATGCCACAAGGAACATAGGCACAGAAGATATTTAGTCCATTGAAATGTTACATTTTTTAGGCCTTACCTTGCGTTTTTTAGAGGACGCAATTTTTATTTTTTTGATGTGTAGGGGGGTCAGTGTTAAGCTAAAAACAAGTTTGTGGGGTCGCAACCCTTGTCCCACGGCCGCCATCTTGAAAATAGGGGTTGAAATGGTTTTTACGATATATCTCTTAAACTATTTATTTGATAAAAAAAAAGGTCAACATTTTTTGTTGCAAATTGAATTCTCTACAACTTTGGTCCAGTAACTTTTTGTCGTAGAACTATAAATAAAAAAGTTATATGCGAAAATCTTCAGAAATTCAAGAAAAAAATTTATATTTTTCGATGTAACTTTTTTTTCAATCATTTTATGAAAAAATAATATCTGACCATTTTTGTAGATCGTTTTTTGAGGAACTACTTTTATTTGCATCATGTTTTCATTAAGTCAATAACTAAGGTTTTACAGCGCTCCGAAGTGAGTACTATTTTTAAGTACTCTTAACTATACCTATATTATACGTGTGTACTAATAATATGCCAGGAGTCATTTTGTTATTGACGGTGGTTTTCTTTTACATAAAGTAATTTGGGATCGAAATTCATCGTTCAAGGATATAACTACAAAATACGTCAAATATGTACAAGAACACTTCGGGCTCTCTGCAAGCATTCTGTTTGACGGTTACTCAGACGACCCTGATGTCGCAGGAGCCAAGTCTTGGGAACGTTTGCGCCGCACGAAAAAACACCAGTCGACAGAAGTAAAATTTGACAAGAACACCATACCGACATTATCACAAGAGGGGTTGTCCTACCCGACACGGCGCGTCCCAATGACTGATAGGGTGTCTCCAGAGGGAGTGGGTGGTCAAGGGACTCGTGCTCTTCGAGCTGTAAGGGCCTCATGACCGACCAACCCTCGGGATAAGCAATAAATAAGGCTCCAGTATGGGAACCCGAATAGCTGCTCGCGGATCAAAGGGAATATAGTAGTAAACCTCGGTAAAAAACCAGCAGCATAGCATATGTTGTGTAATTGTAGGCAGCGGAGGCCACTGCGTCCGGAGGCAACCGTGACAAAAAGCCTAGAGGAGTAAACCTCGATAAAACAATCCGTAATCTACGTTGTTAGCAACCGTGACAATGGATGTATGGCTGCGCGAAAGTCAGTCATTAACGGTGCCTCCGGGATACCTGGTGACCTCCCGGAGTACACAGCCTTATTACCACAAAGCGGGGCTCTGTGGTTGTGGACATTCAATTCCCTAGCTACTCGTGGGATGTAGTATGGAGTATGCAAGGAAAGCGGAACAGGAAGCAGTGGAGGAAGAGAGATAAGGAAATGGAATTTTTGGGAAATCGAGGCTGGTGAAACGAACACCTGATAAGGCGGGAGAGACAAGTGTGGAGCGATACTGGGGTGAAAAGGAAGGAGGTATCGCCTCCGGAGAATAAGGAACAGAAGAGGAAACAGAAGGAGAAAGTGAATAGTGGAAAAGAGGAAGAGAGGGAGAGTGTAGAGAGATTGAAGGAGATGGTAAGGCGACTGGCGATGGGAGGAGGGGAAAAGAGACTGGGATGGATGAAAGGAGATTAGAGATAAGGACTGGGAAGATGAAAATAGGGAGGGAATAGAGGTGAAGGTGGGAAATCCAACGTTAGGGGATGAAAAGATGAAAAAGGTATGGGTGACTGAGGAAGACAGTGGAATAGAGAAGGGGATACAGAAGATGTTTAGGGATAGGTACCCGATGCTAGTTGAAAAAGGAGAGGAAATGGAGTGGGTTAAGGAGGTACGCACTACGGAAAGGAAAGGTACAAGGATGAACGCGGAGGAGTTGATCTGTCGGATGGAGGGTGATTGTAGGGATGAGAAGAAGGTGTTTGATATGATGAGTCGACTGTTTGAGGAAGTGGGGAGCTAGGTCAGCGTTGGGCTACACAGGCTTGAGAATGTGGAGATGGAGGTGCTGAGGAAGATGATCGCGTGGTTGAGAGCAGATGGGACGAAGGTGGCAATTTATACAGATAAGGAAAGGGAAAAGGAGGTCAGGAATGAGGCGGTAATTCTGAAGGATATTGGAGAAGTCAATCAGGAGGTGATAGAAAAGATTAAGAAGGGTTTGAGAGAGATAGAAGGAGAGTGGGTGGATAGACTTGGAGTCTCCAGGAACAGGGAGGTGGTAATAGAGACAAAGGAAGGGGTTGAGGTCAGGGGAATTCTGAGGGTTGTGGAGGGTAAAAGGAGCTAGAGCGGTGGAAGCGGGAAGGACAAACAAAACCATTAAGATGGTGGGGATAGATCCGTGGAGTGAAGATGAAGTGGTGAGGAAGAAAATAGGGGAATTGATTGGGGAAGGGACAAGGGTGATGAAAATGGTAAGAGAGAGGAACGGCATGAAAAGGGCGGTGGTGAGGATGGAATGTGAGAAAGCGGAAGCTTTACTAGGAAAACGGGAGATTAAGCTGGACCTAAATAGAGTGAATATTATAGAGGGGAGAGAGGAGGGCAGATGTTTTGGATGTGGAGTGAAGGGCCTCCAGGAAGCGGGATGTAGGACAAGGAGAGTGGAGAAGATTAGGAAATGCTGGCTATGTAAGAGCGTGGGGCACATGGCCAGAGACTGTCGGCAAGCCTTCCTTTGTAGGGTATGCGGAGAAAGGGGACGCAAGCCAGGGAAGGCAGATTGTAGTAGGGGACGGAAGGGAGTTGATATAGACGGAGATGGAAAAATGGAAGGTACAATCTGGACCCCTCAGAGGGGATGAGTCTGAGCAAGTAGGAGGAGGGAGAAAGCAGACAGCGGGAAGAAAAAATGTAGAGAAGGGATGGAGGGTGTTATAGATGAACATGAAGAGCATGATTGTGAAAGAGAAGGCATGTGAGAGGTAGGAGTGATAGAAGGGAGTAGATGACGGAGAGTGTGTGAGAGACCGCCGCCCGCGTTGAAGTATGCTAGGGTAGTAATTCCGAGGCGGGAGTAACGGCGAGCTTGAGGTGGGTTTGGTTGGTAGGCATTCCCTTGGGGATAAGTCCAACACTATCTTGGTTAGCATGATATAAGTATAGTTTGGCAAGTTTATCTGTAGCTACGGGGCGTCGGTAAGAGGCGAGGAAAAACATGGCGTATATCTGTCAAACGTACAAATGGCGTACGGTACCTATTTTACCAAGTAAAACTGAAATTACAAAGGTAACTGACAATACGAACACCACTGGATAAATCAATATCAGTCAATTGACGAAGTGAGAGGGAAGATCTCACGCACGCGCTTGCCAATAAGAAGTTAGCTGGTCGATACAAATCACCAATTATATAATTCGGAGGGTGTGGTCATTATGGTTTTCGTACAACGTTGCCAGAGCTTTAAGAATCCCATAACAAATTTGGAAAAGTGTTCTCTTTTAATATTCATAAATTGGAAAATAATGTTAATAGAATAAATCCAAGGAAACAAGTACATTATAAAATTAACGTTTAATCATATTTTTAATATTGTTAATAATAAAAATACCCATTTATAATTATTTTCACTACATAATCAGTTCTTCTATTTTTTTTATAGTTAAACGTGGCAATGTCGAACGTTTTCGACTGCATTCCTTTCACGGTTTCAGATAAACTTGCCAAAGTATACGCTCTTGGTAACCATTAGTTAATATGCTGTTATCCTGTTTATTGTTAATAAGGCTGTGAATCTTAAGTTAGACAACATATCCTAGTTTAGTTTTTACTTTCTTATTACGAGTTGCTTTTGGTAAGGTTTACAACTAGTGAATTTTCTGCTACTTCATCTGCAGCCGAAATTTTTGCATTCTTAGCAACAAAACTGAATATTTTCTTTGTGCACTAGTAAGGAAATAGTATTTTATGCTAGCAATTGAAAAGTGTAATTTTCAACAATTTTTCCCGATTGCATAATAATTAAGAAACTAGTAACGTACATTACAACTTTCCATAGTTATTCTTTGTATAATTTTTTATTATATTTCAGATATAACCTGCATTCTAGTTTAAGACATGCTAGTTGATATTCATTTCTGTCAAGAGAGACTATTCGAAGATGTCTTGAAAAAAACTGAAATATCTCTATAGTTCAGAACCTGGCGCTGGAATTTTGATTATTGGCGTAAGAAAAGTATCTTAATAATAGACCTTTTTTGGAAATTATTATGAAGCTTCGTTTTCAACCAATGGAGTCGTCACGTCCAAAACGTACGGTATTGGGCTACTGAACCCACATTGGACGTTAATCTGCAATCGACAATATTCTGAGGTAAGGTCAACGTGTGGTGCGGAATATTTGGGCCCTTATTTTTCGAGAGAAACCTCAATGCACAAATTTTTAACAAATGAACTATCTGACGAAATCGATGCACTCCTACTTGCGATGAATAAGACGCCTAATCAATTCACAACACAAAGATTGTTAGTCAATGGCTAAATGCAAATTTTGCGTATCGTTTTATATGCCGAGGTAGTCCCGCAATCCTTGATTTCTTTCTATTGGATATTATAATTCAAAATGTCCACAAATCACGTCCAACTAATCGGGCCGATCTTTGTGCAAGAATTCGTCAAAATTTAACCCCTACAAATAAGGAACGCAGTCAGAAGCATCAGGAAACGATATGAGAAATAAATTCAAATTAATGGAAGTGTGGTAGAAGCCGCTATTTAAGCTTAGGTTTATGTTTAATATTAGTCTTTAGTTTCAGAGATGTCTTTGAAATTCCATAAAAATTACTGTTAATTTTTTAGTTCAAAATTGATGTATTCTGTCAAAACATTTTCGGAAATATTGCAATCACTATTTTGAAAACAAAGATTTTTGGAGTGCCCTAAATCCTACGCTACTAATACAAACCCAAGCATAACTTGGTGTTGCGATCTTGTATATTACAAATTGTTGTGTGGAAAAAAGAGTTACATATTTAAAATATAACTTGAACAAGACTCCAGTGTTACGGGTAGATTCTACAGCAATGTCTAAATAAACTGCCCATCTTATTCTGATTGGAATTGATATGGATACCAAAATATTTTCAAAATGGATATCTGTTTTAATCTTGATATTGTATTTTATAGGTTACTCAACACTAAGAAGCCCATCTTGATCTGAAAATCATCAACAATTTTAAGTTAATCTGTAAAAATTTTCGAATGATAACAATCTGTGGATTTACATATGACGAGTCTTGCTTCTAACTTGTGTATTAATTAATAAATGAAAAATACATTTTTCTATAAATAATTAAGAAATAAAATAATATTCGACTTATAGAATTAGTAGTAACTAACTTGTGCGGAAAGTGATACTTTTCCGCACGCTATTGCAGATGTCCGAACGACGCTTTAGCGGAAGTCACTTTACGCGTTACGTGTTAGGTACACTATTTTTTCTACTAGCATGCGGAAAAAACCCAAAAGTTAACATAAATAATCATTTATTATTAAATACATATCAACAAAAATAATTATTATTATTTGACATTCATTATATGGCTCTTATACCAGGGCCATTAAAAAATTATTGGAAAATACATTTTTTTTATTGACAATTTAATTCATGTATAACTTTGACAGCGGCAAAAGTTAGCTTTAACTTTTACATCGACAAATACACTAGTGGTTTTTTCACTTATTCATTTGTTCATCAATATCCTGTTCCTAGTATGAATTTCAATAACTGCGTTTTTAATAATTGTACATTAAAATAAAAATGTGTTTATTTTTAATGTTTCATAAATAAAGTTTGCATTGATGTTTCCAAATTTCTCATTCATTAAATTGTCCTGCCGAATTACACTCGAGGTTTGTATTGATATTGGGTAAATTTGTGTTGTTCAAATTCTAAACTGTTTCCTTTAGCAATTTGACTCAAATAACTGTCAACCTAAAAACACTCCACATTCGGTGTCGTGTTTTCAATAGTTGACAGTTATTCTCGTCAAATTGCTAGGAAACAGTTTCTCATTAAACAACCCAAATTTACCCGATAGAATACAAACCACTTGTGCAATTATAAGTGAAAATTATAGCAGAATTCTAATCAATTTCTCAATTTTTCAGTCATCTGGTGAACTACGACCATACAAATGAATATTTTAAACATTCAAATGTCAGTATACTCCCCAAAATCTGGTAACACAGGAGTTTGGGAATAAGCTTTTCACACGAATTATACACACTATTTTTTCTCCGATCGTTGATTTACATTTGAAATATTTAATTCAAGAAGTAATCAAGTGAGTTTAGATAGGTTTCTCTATGTTCATATTGAAATAAAGAAGTGGTAACCATGGAAATTACTCTGTTATGACAAAAGTGAAATAATTTTCCCCCGGTCGAATATATTGACGAATCACTTGAAAGTGGAAGTGGCTAATAAAATATTCAACACCCCTGCCTCGACTTCAAATGAAAATGATCGAAACGAGATAAACAAAACAATTAGCCATTACCATTCAAGGTATATAAATTCTCGTTGCTCTCCAGTACAATTCACAAATTGTACAAACTGTACAATAAATGTAAATATTAACAACAATTAATTTGTGTTCAAGAATATCGTTATAAATTAGATGTTTTTTTTATTTCTTTGAAAACAACTTTATCAATATAAAAATTACAACCATACGTTGGTTAATTTTATTGTAATAATCCATGTAACATTACCGCACGCTACAGCAGTGCGGTAAGAATATTTTCTAATTGCTTATTTTCTAATTGCTTAGCAACTGCCCACTATTCTGGAATGTTGATCTTTGCGCATAGAAAACAGGTCAAAATAGTGTCACTTCTCCCACGATCAAAGAAAAAAAGTTTTACGGTCTCTGTTATTTACATAAATTGTTGAAAGTTGAAAATAGTGTAAAAAGTTGAAGATTTAGTCTTGCTTGTACAGAGGTAACCTTGAAAACAAGGAACTAACGCATAATACAGGGTATTTCATTGGGAAAGGAACTAACTTCAACTGACAACAGACATCACTTTGGTGGTTCCAAAAAATCTACATTTAATCTGTCCTCTACACTTTATAACCGAGATACAGGTTGTTATAATATCAAAAAAGTCTGTCAAAGTTTGTATAATTTTTGGGGGGTGTACAAAGAGTTTTTTTAAAATAATAATCTGTCCAACGTTTTCAAAGAAACATACAACTCAATTGAATATCTACGATGCATTCCAAGATACCTTGAGTGCAATTCATTTCAAGCTACATTTTCTTGAAAAACATTGATATCGCTTGTGTTTAAACTTGCATAAATTATATCTTTGACGGTAAAATTTTGATAGTAAAAATTTCTGCGTAGATTCAAATTTTTATGCTCTTTCCAATTATGGAAAGGAATTTAAAACTATATACAGTGTGTTATTTTTAAATGAGACGGGTTTTGAAATTTATTATTAATCCGTACCTGGATTATCTTATTGGTGACGCTTTGAAGAAGTTTCCAGGTGATGGCTATTACATATTCCAAATTTCAGAATAATATACAAGGTAAGTCGGAAGTTGAGTCCGAAAGAAATAGGCCCAATTGATAAAACACCCTTTATATCGGTTATAAAATGTAGAATGTAGACAGATGAAATATAGGTTTTCTGGAACCAGCGAAGTTAGGTTCCTCCACAGGTGAATTTCGGTGCTTTCCAAATTGAACATCCTGTAAAATAAAAATAAAGTAGATCCTACCATATTATGAGCATATCAAACTCTCGGGTGTAAAGACAACTCATGGGTTAATTTATATTCTAAAGTTTATTTAAAAAATCTAGCAGTGAAACATGAGCATTAAGTTGATATAAAGGAAATATCTTCAAAATAACGAAACACAATGGAATCTTTTTGAACGTTTTTTGAACCCGAACTGCATTTATTGTTTTTGGGAAGGTGGTGATACACGTATATTCAAAGAAAGCGGTTTGAGTAATTAATAGTGGCGGAACGATCATCATTGCTTGATGCATTAACTTGAAATTTAAAAGTTAATTGATGATTTATCGCATACTTTACATGTTTTCAAAACGATTAACACCATGGTTAATCGTTCTACAATATATACTTCCTTGTGACAAATTAGTTAAATAAGGATTCGATATAATATAGTGAATACGTCGTATTTCTTCCAAAAACCATTATCTTACATTTTGTTATTTTCGTCTGAAAATTATTGGCCTTGCACAAATCTTTGTTCAATTGAATATTTTATCTTTTATACTAAGAACTATGTAGCCGTCTTGGGTATTCATTTATTGAATTATATAGATTATTATAAAACTACAATAACAAAAATCTAGTAAGGACCATTCTTGTGGATATTGTCGTTCTTATAACGTTCATTCAGTATGATTCTTTCCAGCTGTTATATTGATTATTTCTCTATCTCTTTCCTTATATAAGACTACACCAGAATTTTCACTTGATGCCAAAACACTTTAATCGGAGCTTATTTTTGGGGTCTATAGATGCCATACTTATACATTGTGGATTTCTCTGATTTATTATATTGCCCACACGTTCAGGATCCTTCAGATAACGATGACGTCATCGATGGGATATTCCGAACCTCATCGTTTGGAGCTAATTTTTCAAAGTAGTCAGCAACAAAGTCCGCTGAAATCATCAGGAAAACCTTCAACTGTTTTTCTGTCATGCATTATATTAATTAACTTTCATTTGTACAAAGTTATTCCCGTTGGCCTTCATGTGCGCTTACGTCACGTCCAGCGGTTGGATTTAATTAGTTGCATCAGGGAGTAATGCTTTGAAATGAATATTTTGTCCCGCTTTGACGTTTGATACCAATATTTAGGTGCAGAAACTACAGAGATAAAGATGGGTACCGTAGAACCTTACAACTTTGCCCACGAAAATATTTTTTTTGGTTAATATATTTTTGTGAGCTTTTTTTTTCGTAATTGCGCTTATCTCAAAAGTTAGGTTTTTGCATAAGAATCGTTAGTTCCAGTGTTGTTTCGACATCTTCATAGGAAGTATCCGAAAAAAAATAAAAAGGGGGTGGGCAAAGTTGTCAGCAAATTTTTCAACTTTGCCCACTTATTTAAAAATCATCGTTGAGCAGTTTTGAAACATTTGATCACAACTTTGCCCTCATATTATGTTTTTAAAAAAGTTTCTGCATGTATGAAAGTAAAAAAAACGGCTGAATACTTGTGATAAAAGGTGTTTTTATTAAAGAAAATAGGAAATATCACAAAAACTTCGAAAAAACTAACAGTTTCCACTCTTAAACCACTAAATAAACATTTTTTCTTAGAAAAATAATAAAAATTGATACAGTTTCATTGCTGAACAAAAAAAAACGTAGCATTCTCATTTGAATATTCAAAAACTCAACAATATTTTCCTCAAATATCAAAAATATCAACAATATTTTCCTTGGGTATTCAGTCTCACAATATTAAAGTTTGAACTTTGTCAGGTTTTCATCAAAAAAGTGATGACCTCTTTTTATTTCAGGTGGATTGAGTATTTTTTCTATATCGAAGAAGTTTATATCCGATATATCATCACAGTTGGGGTAAATATAGGAACTTTTGTCTCGTCTTAAAAATTTGATTGTGTAAGTTTCGTCAATATCAGACACCGACATAATTTTACCAATAAAGTGTTTTATTGTCTTTTTTGCTGCAAAACGAACAACAACGTATTTCCCTTCTTCTAAATCGAATGGACTGAATTCGTCATCAGATTCAGGCTGATCTTCATCTGCTTTGACTGATGCATGCCCTTCTAGCTCCTCTCCGATTTTTTCTCTATTTTCTTCTTTAGAGTCTTCAATTTCATTTTCACCACTTTTGTCCCTCTCATCTTCATTAGTGTTATTCACATCCTCATATCTCACCGATTCTCCAGGTTTCATTTTCAGTGTTGTTTTCTTGCCCTTCCTTAGATTTTGACCCTGAGTATTTGTTCGATCTTTTAGATATCCCAACAAGACATTGTCGATATGTCCTGAAACGTGATGTTTAAATCTTTCATTTTGCATTTTTTTCAAAACTTCATAAGGATTGAACGGAAAAATTCCTGTAACCCGGAAACCGGTTTGGATTGTCTTTTTGGCACTATTCTTTATTTTGTCCATCAATTTCGTTGAAAGTTGAGGAAAAATACTTTTCTCGACACAATTGATTGATGGCTGTTTTATTTTGATATTTGTCAAAATGGACCTCCAAGCTTTCTTCAATGGTCTAAATAGACTGACATCCAAGGGTTGGGTTATTTGTGTCGAATTCGGTGGCAAAATGGCAAATCTGATATTATGTCTTTGGCAAGCTCGAATGATTTCTACATTAATATGACAAGATAAATTGTCGCCAATTAACACTTTTGGACAATTATCTTGTCTTGCCCAAAAGACAATGATTTTGTTAAACCAGTCTTCGAAAGTTCCTGAATCAAACCACCCCGACTTGGTTCTATTGTAAAGCGTCTGAGGTGGACCTCCAGAGATCCACCTATCGTAAAGACGCTCTGCTTTATAAACAACATACAATGGTAACATTTGACCTGTGGCAGTTGCAGCAAACATAAGAGAAACGGCGCTTTTGGTGGCATTCATATATCTTTCGGGATATTTGGAGCCTCTTCGGAAAATGCAATTTTGAGTGCCAGGATTGTCGCTTAAGTTTGTTTCATCGTAGTTGATTATATTTTCAGGCTTAACACCATCTAGTGTAGTTTCGAGGCGCTTAAAATAATCTTCCATTTCTTCTTCAGTCTTTTCTGCCCTAGAGCGTTTTAAATTTTGGCAGTGTCTTTTTATCAACAGGTGTTTGTGTCTCTGAATGAAACTTTCCAGCCAAACCTTTCCTGGAATATTATCTTTGAAGATTTGGTTCTCCATTCCTTTACCATTCAGGTAGTTTTTAATTAGCATTCTGATCTCTAGCATTGTTAATGGGGATCCAAATTCAGCACACGCTATTAGAACATCTACCAAGTGACGTTACTCAATGCTAGTGAAGGCAGTCGGACGGCCAACATTTTCACGGTGTTTTTCTTTCACTTTATTGAGGATCGTTCTCCGGGGAATGTTGAAATGACGTTCTGCTTCCCTAGAACTCATAGTTTTACTCTTCACAGCATGTACAGCCTGTGAAAGTGTTTACTCACTATAGTTTTTATAATGGCGCGCTCCCAACTTTCTCCTATCAGTTTTCATCTTAAGCATTATTATAATTATCCTACAGTATTATTATTATTGTTTATAAACAAAATAAGCCATTTGACGTGAAAAAACAAACTTTTTTTTGAATGAAAAATTCCGAAAATTCATTTGACAACATTGCCCACTTCTTCTTTTCGCCAATAAGGACTTTCTTATTCACTCAGCAAAATTTACACAAAATCACGTTGGTAACAAAACATCAAGGTACGCCCATACCAAATTATGTGAAATATTATTGATAAACAAAGTCACAGCAAACCTTAGCTTTTCATGTTAAAAATCGACAAAAACCACCCTAAATATTCTTACCTGATTCCGAAGAGCAACACAGCCCTACAGTGGTTAGTGCATTACTGAGAGTTGAAATGAATTGCCAAGGAACGTTTGCGACCGTTTGAACGATTTTACAATGTTGTCGGAGTTATAAAAAAAAAACATGTTCACAACCCTACATATGGGCAAAGTTGTGAGGTTTTACGGTATTGAACTTATTCTGCATGACGCTGTGGGGTTTCTTGGGACGACTCGAGTATATCTTATCGTAAAATCAAGAAACGGAGAGAATATATTGGGCTGAATAACTGCTGGACTAGATTAGTTTATTTAATTTGAAATAGATTGACAAATAGAGTTTTTATGACAATTCAGAATATAACAAACATATTATCACCATCGCTACTGAACATAGCTTACAGCATAGCTCTACACTGAACATGCACCCCCTTGAAGTTGATGGAACTTCAAGAATCAAAAGGCAATACACAGATGTTGGCGACAGCTTGTTTCATTTCTCCTGTGCAAGTTTTAATGCTTACCACTACTACACTCTGACTACATTGTCGGGTGTTAAAGACTGAGTGATAGAGAAGATATTTTGGAATGTGAGGCTTGGTTCTGCATATGATGATTTGTTATCTTTAACATCCTAGAATCTTCGAGTTGAAACACGAAGGACCACTTGAATTGAGGTTCAAGACCTAGTTACCCATGTCAGCTAAGCTTACATAGGGATAACACAAATTGTTTAATATGTGAAAAATTTATAAGTAAGATGTAAAATAATAAATGTGAAGAAGTCAGAGACTTTAAATAAAACTAATGCTTCGAGTAGTACCTTATTTAATTTATGTGTGACAACTAGTGTGAATTAGGAAAAGGCACTATAAAAACCATATATTCGAACAGGTGGAAAATCGATCACACTAGAGGGTGATATAAAAGTTCATTACAATACTCGACAAAAGTTCTTTCCCCCGTTTTAACGCAACAAATTAAATAGCATATAATATAATGTACAATAAGTAGTAAGACATTTAGCAGTCACTTGCGATGAAAAGATTAATGTTAATAAATAGGTGGCAATAAAAACGAGTTGAAGAAAATAAAACTTGATGCACTATGACTATGAACGGCAACTCCGCAGCGAATTATATTGGCTCCAGATTGGTTTACCGGCAGTCCAAAGATATTTGGGAGTATAACAATTAAATTAGATTACTTACAAATTTCCAAATCACTAATAAGTCACTGGTAAAAATATACACTTTACTTTTAAATTGAAATAGAAAGAATTATTATATTTCCCAAGGAAAAGGATCGTAAATGAAAAGAGGAGACATATAGAGCAACGTACTCCTAGGTTGTTGAGCTCAACACTGACTGGACTGAACTAATTAATCGCGGGAAACAATACGCTTATGACCGGAGTACAGGGTTGGCTTCAATACTTTTGTAAGGATTTCATTAGAAATTCTTACATCGGGTCCTGATAGGTGAAGTTCCAATATTCTCCCCATTGGCCAATTCATAGGTGATGTTGAATTTTCTTTAATTAATACCAAAAATCTTACCCTCAAAACCCTAGAGTTGGTATTCCACTTGGATCTTACTTGAAGATGATGAAGATATTCTTTTGACCACCTTGTCCAGAAATGTTGTGCCATAATTTTGATATGTTTATATCGAGAAGATAAATTAACTGCGCATGGCTTCTAAGGAGGCTCTCTAATGGTGTTGAAAGATTCACCAATGATAAAGTGCCCTGTGGTCAAGGGTTGAAGGTCATTCGGATCTTCAGAGAGTAAAGTAAGAGGTCTTGAATTCAAAATTGATAGTGTAACCAATGTATAAAAATCTTCATATGGAAGATAAATGTCTGAGAATTCTCTTGAGATATTTCACTGAAGGAACAGCACTCTCCCACAAACACCAAAATGTAGTGAACGAGGTGGTATGAAGTGCCACTGAATTTTAGAATCTAATAAAAAGGAATTTAACTTATTGGTTTCTGATAGAATCGCAAATTCTCGTAATTCGCCATTCGCTCCAACAAAATTGCTAGCATTATCAGAATAAATGTCACTACATAAACCCCGCCTAGCAATGAATCTTTTAAGCATATTTAAAAATCCTTCTGTAGTGAGTTCAGAAACGAGTTCAATATGTACAGCTTTTGTGGCCAAACAAATGAAAATACATATGTACGATTTGATATACTTTTTATTTCTAAACTCACTATCTTTTAACCCCTTTCAGACCTGATTTTTATTTTTTTGTAAAAAATTTTTTTTCTTGTTGTCGAGTGCTTTTTAATCCAACAAAATATCGTACTGTGACAAATTTTTTTTTCATTAATAAAAATATTATGGTGTGTACATTATACAGTCCATTTGGACTCAACAGTTGCCGTTGTAGATTTGTATATGTACATTAAAATGTACAAAAGGTCAGAAAACAATTTTTTTACATTATAATGAGACTTTATTTTCTATGAAAATTTACGAAACAATTGCGATTTTTTACAAGGCAAAGGTGAACTTTACATTTTTGACAAAAAATATGACTACGCTATTTGCAACGTGCCGTTTTACATCTAGTGGGTTTTGGAAACTTGTTCAGGGAACCGATGGCAATATGAAGTGCTATTAGAGTTTTCATTTCATGTTGATTGGTTAGCTTGAAAGAAGGTATTCCTTTTTGAAGCGCATACAAATTGGTATACTGAGCCATTTCTTGAAATACATCATCCTCAATATATCGTAAAAAATACTGTAATGGTGAATCTAAACTTTGTGGTGAACTGTAAATATTTGAATCTTGCAAAAATGTAGTTGCTTGAGTTGATGACTTATTCATGTTTTCTTCAAGTTCTGGTTGATTTTCTTTAGATTCAGCCTCGCTGGAGGATTCTGATAAAACGAATTTAGCGGTTTCTTTTTGTCCAATTCTCTTGGTTTGTTGTGGAACATAGTCATCATCGCTGCTATGATCCGACCAAATTTCAATATCTGAAGTGTCATCTTGAATAAATTCTAAAAGATCTTGAATATCTGCATCATTTTTTAGGTGATAACGCTCTTTTCTTAGCCTTTTTTGTGGAGGTGCTCTTGATGGACCTTGAATATATAAAATTCGAATGTCATAACATTCCGTTCATTCAAGACCTAATGTGCAGTATAATGTACATTCCAAATAATACACAAGTTATTACGTGGACCTAATGTACATGATACTGTACATTCATTGAAAACGTAGATTTGAGCATCAAATATAGTACACTCAGGTGCAAAAAATTCGATCCATACGATTTTTTCAATAAAAAATTAAGATCTTTGGATATTAAACTTTGAAATAAGTTACAGATTAAAAATAAATATTGAGTATCAATAAAACCCATAGTTTACAGAAAATAAATCTTTATTTTATAGAGCCATAATACAGAAAATTGAAAAATGAATGAAAACTTCTTGAATAAAAAATGGCAATACAAAAATGTGGTGTATGCAGTGATAATTAATACCTAGTGTTTCCTCCTCGGGCCCTTATAACAGCTTGAATACGGCGTGGCATCGAGCTAATCAACCTATGGATATCAGTTTGGTTCAATTCTCTCCATATTTCCTGAAGAGCCGCACCAAGCTCAGCCAGGTTGTTTGGACGAGGTATTCGTGCTCGATATTGCCTTCCCATTATGTCCCACAGATGCTCAATTGGATTGAGATCAGGACTGCAAGCTGGCCAATTCATACGGACAATTCCCACCTCTTCTAAATAGTCATTGACGATCCTATCACGGTGCGGACGCGCATTATCGTCCATGAAAAGAAAATTGGGTCCGATGAACGGGGAAAAAGGTATCACATGCTCATCAAGAATGGTCGTTATGTATCTTGCACCCGCCATCCACGATAGCTAGGTCAGTACGAGCTTCGTAACTTATACCACCCCAAATCATCACTGAGCCTCCTCGATAGCTTATTCTTTCTGCAATATTGCACTGAGCAAATCGCTCTCCTTGCCTCCGCCAAACTCTTTCGCGGCCGTCTGGTGACCTCAAGCTAAACCTGGACTCATCTGAGAACAATACACTTCGCCAGTCTGCGTCATTCCAGTTTTCGTGTTCTCTTGCAAAGGCAAGTCTATCTCTGCGATGCTCTACGGATAATAGTGGACATAGGGCTGGTCTTCTGGATACTAAATGAGCTTCAGCAAGTCGACGTCGAACTGTCCACCTGCTTACATCCACATTTCTCACTTCATTCAGACGATTGGCCAGTTGAACTGATGTGTTATGCCGATTTCTCAAACATGAAGTTACCAAAAATCGGTCATCTCGTTCGGATGTTGCACTTCTACGACCGGAACCTGGCCTCCTTGTGTTGCCGGTTTCATTGAATCGCTGAACTGCTCTTTGAACCGCCGAACGACTAACACCTAACACATCAGCTGCATAATACTGGCTACGACCATCTTGAACTGAAGCCACCGCTCTAGCTGCATCCGTCGGAGTTAAGAACATTTTATTGCAATTAGAATTAAGAATGCAACGCGTTTTGACACTACAGGATCACTAAGGTAACCCGGGTTGAAATAAATGCAATAAACAATGATTTATCTTTTCGCTTATCGGAATAATTTTTTCAAATATAAACATAAATGCCTTTGTGATAAAAAATGCAGAACTAATATAAACATTTGAGTTTATTTCGGATATACGAGGGTATACCGAAAAATACATATGCCATACAATAACTTGAGAGTCGCAAGACAAAATAAATGATAAAAAAGAAATGGATCGAATTTTTTGCACCTGAGTGTATTTCATGCTTTGTAGACTTATCCGAGAGTACATATTCCTCAATTAGTAACTTATTATACAAAAATTCCAATTAAATTGCTCAAAGTTTCAGCAAAAAAATGCAATAAATAATCACTTACCAGACAAATCTAATTTCTCGTCGGCCATGTTCAACAAGTGACTAATTAGTTGAGTTCTTACCTACTAGATGTCGCCACTCATCTCAGTATTTTAAAACACATGTACATGAGAAATGCCACATGGTCCCAAAATGTAAATTGCGAACAAAATAATAATGATAATAATTAATTAATAGTATGTACACCACAGTGTACTATAGGTCTGAAAGGGTTAAATAAGGTTCCGCATAATATACGCCAACTTTAGTGAAAACACGTGAAATATTGACCCTATTAAATGGTAAATTCCTCATTTTTTGAACAAAATCTAACGATTTGCTTTGAAGCAAATCACATATTTACTTAAAATTTATAAAACTGTACGGCGACCGCAAATGGGCCAAAATTCAGTTCTTACTGTTGATAAAACTTGTTGAGGCCCAGCATGCAAATTCTTTAAATGTGCCTTTCAATTGACAATTTTGGTAAAGTTACTGTTTGCAGGAAGTAATCTAGGTTTTTTGTATGCATAACAAGCAAGGGTCTTCGGCTGTAGGCTTCGCATGCTTGAGAAAATTTTCAAACCATTTAGTGAAAATTTCCAACTGCCTCCATCCCGATTTATGACAGGCAAATCCAGTCCCAGGTGGAGCCCCGTCCATCAACTCTTCATTCTCACTCTAGGAAAAAATATCATTGGGGGAATGAATGAATCACCAGCAGACATGCAAACGACAACTGTTGATAAAACTCCTCTCAGCACATGTGAGGCTACCTACTTGTTTCCGACCTTTTCGTGCAAAAATTTTACTTGATTTAGACTACACAGTTGTAAGCCCCGTCTCATCTACATTAAAAATTCTCATGGCATTGTAAGGGAACCGATTAAGGCGATTGTCTAAGAGGCCAAAAAACTTGTCAACGCTGGTCTTATTGAAGGCTCTAGCTCGGGCCGCACTAGTGGCTTCAGGTGTACGAAGGGTAATTTCCGGATGTCTGTCACGAAACCCCTTTGACCAGTCTTCCCCAGCAAGCTCGGTGTGTCTGTTGAAAGTATGCTTTAAGCATATAAGTCTGAATAGAGAAACTATGGCTAATTATAATAAAACAGTCTCGCTATTAACTCATAACCAAGAAATGATTGCCACTGAAACAAATAGAATATATTCGGAATTCAACAAATTTGTATTCGACTTCAACGACTATATGGAAGTGAGAAACATATTAAATCAGCTGGCACTACAAGTCGTAACAAACTAGTTCAGGTTATATATGCAAAGAAAAACTACTTCAGAAAAATACAAAAACACAGGATTGCATTGATCACATTCTGCAACTTACAAATGAAAAGGCTCCATGTACACATATTCCAGTTTCTGTCAACCAGTCCATCATCCAAGAGATGTCCGAAACTTTCTGCATAGTGGTACTTCCGCAACCTACAAAAATCTCAACACATTGCCTAACATCTAAAATACTAGTACTCCAAGGAACATATCTGATTGAGCTCCCGACCAACTGCGAGTTTAGAACTCATGATGACTACTTTATAAATTCTAGAACAATGATAAAAGAAGAGGTCCTGACTCTACCAAAAATTAGAACAAAACACCAAAACCAGACCATTGAACCTGGAGAAAATTCCTCTAGACAAACTCCATAAGCTAATCCAAGAAGAACAGCAGCTGCAACCTATACATATTGGTGACTATATGCCTACTATTTGGATACTACAAGTACCAGCAATCAAGGAAAAACCAAACTACAGAGCCACAATTCTCCCATGAAGAGCAACCATCAGTTTTGTTCGTACCTTGCAAAATTTCTTCGGGAGATGGAGAAGTTGAATTCGTTAATTTTTAATTATTAAATACCTGAATTACCAATACTCTTAATTCTTTATTTAGGCTAGTTGACAATATTTAGCTTATTGAATAGTTTTCAATTAATATTTTATCAGCATATTATATTACTATATAAACGACGTTGTAATACAATATCTAGTTAGTTCGTATTTGTAAGTTAAACAAGTCTCTTCAGAAAGTAACTTTTAGTGAACCAACCCTTAATAAGCGTATGGTAGCCCGACAATAGGTCGGGATATCGGTCGCTCGTTTCAAGACAGGAATTGGCAAATCGACGTGACCCGAATGCGGTAACTATACGCACGATACAAATATGCGTCCGGGGGGCAGCTGTCGTCCTGGGTGGGGCCGTGACGGCACGAGCAGCGGCAGTCACGGGGTCCGACATCCAAAAGAATGATGGACAGCTCAGGTGCGGAAGGGTATAGGGTGGACTCGGCGAGAGGGAGGGAAATGGCGGAGGTTGCGGTAAGGCGTGGGTGGCGGTTCCTTGCGACTGGAGTAATCTGGCGTGCTTAAATTGAGCGAAGCGGCAGGTCGTCGACAACGACTTGTCAAGGTCGTGAAACTCGTCCTGAAAAGGATGGGGATGTGTTCGGAAATTCGATATATGTCACGTAGAAGCTGGTAGGCTGTAACCTGAGGAGATAATTGTCTGTCAGGGTCGCTCTGGACTCGAAAAGATGATAGTAAAATACGGTACGCACGCAATATTTTATTCATTGCAAATAATCGATGACAGATATAAAGTTTTTGTTGAAAAGAAGTGGTGGCTCTGGTGTGCTTCTCTTGCTCATATACATCCTGTTCTCTCTTTAAGAGGGGCCTCACAATTTAGCCAGCACAAAACAGTTGGCACCCCTGACTTGCAACAAAATTTGGGTCATTTTGTATGCAACAAATCTAAAGAATGCAGTAAAATTGAGAGTTGAAATTTAAACATAATATAACTTGGA
>CAJUYG010002403.1:19323-52075 GCA_910591675.1 Galerucella calmariensis | reverse complement strand
TAAATACCAACATCATAAAGCATTTTGCGCAGGATATTATATGAAATGTACTTATAACAACAATTTTTCCTATTTCAATCATCATGAAGGTGAAGATTGTATGGATTGGTTTTCAAATGAAATTAAAAAGATTGCACAATTTGTTGAGAGCAAAATTGTGAATATAATACCAATAATAGTAGATTCAATAGAAAATGTAAATGTACATATTTGTCACATTTGTGAGAAACATTTTAATCAAAGAGACATAATTGTTAAGGACCATGATCATTTTACAGGACTATTTAGAGGTTACGCTCATCAAACTTGTAATCTTTCATTTAAAAAATTGTTTATTGTTCCAATATTATTTCACAACCTTTCAAATTATGACGCACATTTTATCATAAAAGACATTGCCAAGCGTGGACATGTATCTGTTCTTCCACTAAATAAAGAAAAGTACATATCTTTCACTCTAACAGATAATGATAGTAGAATTAAATTTAGGTTTATAGATTCTTTCAGATTTATGGGTTGTAGTCTTAATGAACTTGTTTCGACTTTGAGCTTAGACAATTTTCAGAATTTAAAACATGAGTTTAAGAATTTAGATCATAATCAATTTAAACTTCTAACTAGAAAAGGGGTGTTTCCCTATGATTATGTAGATAATGTTGATAAATTGAAGAAGAAAGAGCTACCACCCATTGAAAAATTCTATAATAAACTAAATGATGTGGAATTGTGTAAGACTGATTACACTCATGCACAAAATGTTTGGACCGCTTTCAACATAAATCACCTTGGAGAATACAGTAGTTTGTATATGAAGATAGATATTCTGTTACTAGCAGATGTTATGGATAATTTCAGAGAAACAGCATTGAAAACATATGGTTTAGATCCTGCATGGTATTATACAATGCCAGGCTACACATGGGATGCTATGTTAAAATATACTAAATGTAAATTGGAAATTTTAAAGGATGTTGACATGGTTATGTTTATAGAGAAAGCGATTCGAGGTGGAATTTCGGTATGCTGTAGTCGATTTTCAGAGGCAAACAATAAATATATGGGTGACAGATATGATTCATCAGAACCCACTAAAACAATCCTTTACCTAGATGTGAATAACCTTTACGGTTACGCAATGTGTGAACCATTACCATTTGGAGGATTTAAATGGTCAAGTTCAAACATTGATGTAACAACAATTCCAGACAATTCTCCGATTGGGTACATATTACAAGTGGATTTAGAGTATCCAAAGAGTCTACATACTCTACATAAAGATTTTCCTTTTTGTGCCAACCATCGCATTCCTCCAGCCTCAAAACTACCAAAGTTGATAGCTGATTTGTATGATAAAAAAGAATATACAATACATTATAGAAATTTAAAACAAGCATTGGCACATGGTTTAATAATTACAAAAATACATAAAGTGTTGGAATTCAATCAATCAGAATGGTTGAGACCTTATATTGAATTAAACAGTCGATTAAGGGTAAGTGCTACAAGCAACTTTGAAAAAAATCAATTTAAACTTGCTAATAACGCAGTGTTTGGAAAAACTATGGAAAACATAAGATTACATAGACTCGTTAAACTTTGCTCTAAATGGGAGGGACGTTACGGGGCGAAAAATTTAATTGCTAGTCCACGATTTCACAATAGAACAATTTTTGATGAAAACTTGATGGCAATTGAGTTGAATAAAATAGAATTAATATTTAATAAACCACTATACATTGGTATGGTTATTTTAGATCTTTCAAAAATTTGTATGTATGATTTTCACTATAATTTTATAATACCAACAGCAGGTGTGGAAAAATGTAAATTATTGTACACAGACACAGATAGTTTTATCTATGAAATAAGTAACCTAGACGTTTACGAAGATATTATTAAAAAAAATATCCACAAATTTGATACTTCAGATTATAACAAAAATAATATTTATAATATTCCGTTGGTGAATAAAAAAATACCGGGATTGATGAAAGATGAGGCAAATGGTAAAATTATTACTCATTTTGCTGGTCTTCGTTCTAAAATGTATACCTACAAAATGCAAGTCAGTGAGGAGGAAAAATTAAATTTTAAGAAAAAACTTGAAAAGAAGGGCATGTCCTCAAAACAAATAGCTATTGAACTGAATAACTTTGGTATTTCAAAAAAATCTAAGGGGATTAAAAAAAATATAGTGAAAAATATTATTACTTTTGAAGATTATATTACATGCTTAAATGAATTCAACACAAAAGTCATAACTCAACAAACTATTCGTTCATATGCTCACAATGTATTTAGTATAGAACAGACTAAAATTGCTTTAAGTCCATACGATGATAAACGTCAGTTAATTTCAAAGTCATTTGACACACTTCCCTGGGGTTATAAGAGTAGTCAGTAGCGATTTATTGAGGATTAGGAGATTGATAGAAATGATGATATATCATAATTATTTATAAAATATAACAAAGAGTATCTAGTTAAGAAATTTTGTAACTTTGTAAATTTATATCTTTGTAATTTATGTAATAAAAAACATAGTATATTAAACAGATTTTATTTACATCAAACATGTATTTGTTCAATAGTTAAGTTACATAAATGACATCTTGACTGTGATGTAGGTGGTCCATCGATGTGAGTTTGCCAGTCAGGACGATTGTAATGTATAAAACAAGGCAGTTGGATTTGTAAATCAAAATTGTCTCGATATGCTCTTGGTAATTTATACCATGCATATAATAACTCAAGTGGTTGCGCCTTTTGAATCAAATAATCCAATGGAAACTTCTCAAGTTCTTCTTCATTAAACTGATATAATCGTCGCTTGTATAGCCAATGGTCCTTCATTGGACAAATACAATCTTCTAGATGATAGTGCTGTTGCTGTTGATTATACATGATTTTATTTTAAAAATTCACTTTTGAAGTTTATTAATATACTGTTCAGATTCAGCGATTTTCAACGTTTATAATCTTTATTTTAGAGTGGGGTGAAACAATTTTTTCCATTTCTCGAGAGCATGATGTAATTTTTGGAATAAATGAGATTTTTTTTTCAGATTTCAACCAGAGAATATCTTTAAATTATTCTAATAGCGATAGTATATTGTAGTAGTAATAGTAGTAGTTAAATCACTCACAAACACTACATATATGAATCAATTGCAAGATAATGACGTATTTTTGGGAGAACGTCAATTGTCTCTCAATACATATAAAACAAAATATGTAAAGGTTGGTTTATCCCCTTATTTAAATTATGATCCATGTGTTGGGATATTTGGAACCAAAAATACCTATTTTATATTCAGTCCACAAAAATGGAACATTTTTTTATCATGTAGAAATGATATTGATGACTTTTTATTTAGATCAACGAACAAAAAGAATATGGAACCGTTAGATATGGGTGAATTTGATTTGATATTTAAACGATTATCATTCGGGAATGTTGTGAAAATTTATAGGGGTGATTCTTGTATTTATCTAAGAGCTGATACTACTTCAATGTTATGGAAAATGTTACCACTCATTGAAAATAGATTAACAGACTTGAAAAATTTACAATTTGCTAGTTCATTGAAAATTTTACAAATGGGAATAAAAGATTCCACCGATCCAGTAACTACAGCCTTGAATATAATTGAACCCATAAAACATTTAAATAACGAGACATACGCTATCGCATTAGAATTAATATATAGATATCCTCAGTTACTTAAAGATGAAGATTTACAGCTATGAAATATGAAGAATAGACAACATACAATAGAAGTAAAGAAAACTATTCACTTTGATGAAACAAGAAACAAAATTCATTTATTAGTAACTTGGAAATATGCATATCAACAAGCGAGACAAGGATCATCATGGATCATTGCCGCATGTGACCGACTACGGTTTATGCAACGAATTATTAAAATTTCTCAAATTATAGATCCAATATTAGATATAAAACATAGATGTAAGGTTTATGATAAAATTAAGAATTTAAATGTGTAAATAAATTGTCAATCATTTTATATAATTTTATTTAACAATAAAAATAATAATTTTAAGCAATGCTATTTTTATTTATCCATGATTTAGAATCCATCCCAAGCCATTTTACTAATAACCGATCACCCTTTCGTTTTAAAACCCTCTCTATTAAATACACATCAGGATATTTAACTTTTTGCAATTCCTCCCTGTAAAATCCTCCTTGTATTTCTTCGTTCTTATCATCTTCCAGTATGTAAGTTGTTGGATTAGTAAGTTTCACCTTCTTTATTTTGAAAACTTCAGCAGTCCAATTTGGAGTATAACCCTTCTTAAAGACATGTCTATACTTGCTAATTCGAACAAAATCTCCTTTTTTAAAAGTTGATGATCTTGGATCAATAGTTTTCAGGTGATTATATGCAGTAATATACTTTGCATTTTTCTCATTTATTTCACTGGGAATGGCACCTGTAGTGGAATGTCTTGTATTATTATATTTGTTGACAATATTGGGTAGAGTCGTTAACCATTTGTAAGATCCTTGCATGCTAAACTGTTTCCATAACATAGATTTTAGAGTACGAATTACTCGCTCTGCTATACTTGCTTTTAAATTGGAGAATGTGCTGTAATGGTTAATACCATATTTTTTCATGAGCTCTTGAAAATTCTTATTATAAAATTCAGTTCCGTTGTCAGTTTGAAGATTTTTAGGTGGAACATGCATTTGGTCTAGGATATGCTTCATAGCTAATGTGATTTCTTTTCCTGTTTTTCTTTTAATCGCCTCAACCCACACATATTTACTGAAAGCATTGATTACAACTAGGATATAATTGTAGCCCCTATTAGTTTTTGAATAGGGAGTCATAATAGCTAAATCAGCTTGTATCAAATCATGTAATCCTTTAATTACAACATGTCTTCTTCTATAATTGATTCTTGCCGGTTTATGTAATTCATTCACAACTTGTGCTTTACTCATCTTTCACTATTGGACACTGCACTATGAATTCAATGCAAATAGAAGAAGGTGTACCCAATTTAAATAGGATTTTATCACCTTTCTTAAAATTATTACCACTAATTTCATTGAATTTGAATGATATACCATTAACTAAAACCTCTCCATCTGCAGCGTAATGTCGAACTTGTACAATTTTAGCATTGTAGGGGAAAAGAAAATTTGTACCTGCATTATCTAACACATAATAATCTTTATTTAAACTAGTTTTCTTTTCGCCTTTCAATCGAATAATGTTTTCAACATGATAATCAAAAGAGTCACAAATATAAAATTGTGCACTTAATTTTGGAACTGACGACGACGACGACGACGACGACGATGATGATTGTAAATAGTGTTGATTGAATTTATTAAGAGGCATTGTTGGAATGATGCATTTGTTGGAAAAGTACTATATTTATGTAGAGCTCACCAGAGGACATTCTAACACAAGTTCAATATATGGATAATAATTTTTTTCTTTACCTATACCAATTGAAATCTTTTCACCCTTTGTTATGGATTGCTGGTTGAGAACACTCAAATTTTGATATTTATTTTTATAAAGTATTAATACTTTAGTTGGTGGTTTATTGCTATTGATATTAACCACTTTTCCACTTACTGGAAAAGTATATTCAGTATTATTATTATTTAATATATAGTTTAATGAACTAACATTTTTATCTATATTTCCGCTAATATTAATAATTGCTAAACTTTGAATGTCTGCAGGTTGACAAATATAGAATGGTGATTGTGGTAGTACCTCATCATTGGAATGTGTGATGAGATAATGTTGATTAAACTTGTTTAACGGCATATCTACTAATGTGAATATAATCCATCTATTTATGCTATTATACCACCTTCTCTTAGTTCTTCAACAATAGACACTATTTCATTTTGGTGAGCATTATTACCAGCTTGTTTTGAAGCTACAAGTAAGCGTAATCTATCAATCAATTCATTGGAATCATCAAAATATTTATAATCAATGGGATTTTGGGAATATCGCATCATTGTTAAACCTTTCCCACCCTTCAGTTTTGCTGCTATTTGTCTTGTAGTCATAGTGGGAACTGAAAAGGCTCGTTCTCTTTGTGCAACAAGAGGAATTCCTAGGAAAGGTTGAATAGCGTTAGTAAATTTATTTTTTAATTTTGCGGGAATTCTCCGTTTTGGTAATTTTCTATTATTTTTTGTGTATAGAGCATTAGTTCTCTCTAAAATGTCAACATATTCCTTAGCATCATTTTTAGTAAAAATGTGTGGGTCTGTTTTGAATAACAGTTCATACAGACCTGGAGTACCCTTGTAGGTAATACCTTGTATTTTTAAATCAGGTCCGATAAAGTCAATTGGAGAATCACCAATAGAGAATTTTTCTAGCTGCAAATCATGATAGACTCCAAGAGTATTATCAAATTGTCCTTCAGTGTCAGCAATACCTTCCCTTATGTACACTCTAGGTAAGGGATTTTCAAACTGTTCATAATATTGCTGGATACCTTGGTCGTTGGTCATTCGACCGAAGTCACGGATACTTTCATCTATAAATCTACTAATATTTTCATCACTACTGTACCCTAAAGTTTTATTTGGCTCAAACGCATCATCATCATCATCATCATCATTTGTATTAGAACTGAAAACATCCTCTTTGGGTGAATCGAAAGCAAGTGCATAATGGGAAGGATTTGGTTGATATTTTGAACTTGATAGGCGAGATTCTTTTTTTGGTGATATTGATGGTTCTTGTTTAATCAATTCTTGTTTCTCGATAGTTGATATTAGTTGTTTTAGCGGTTGAGTAATGGGCTCATAGGTTTGTTCCAGTCGTGATTGAGATTGGTTTATGTTTCGCTTCAAACTTTTATACTTTTTTCGAAGCGCCTGCCTAGCTTTGACCAGTCGTTGAGTTAGTTTAGGATTCATGCTGGATTTGAAATTAACTATATTATATACTTTTCTCCTTATATATGAATGTATCCATCAAATCCTTTCCTATAACGACCACCAGATGCTATTTCAGAATCTTTATCGATAGTGAGAAATCCAAACTTTTCCCCCCAACAGTATGAACAAATGTCTTTGAATTTTTGAAATGACATGTCAATATTAACATGATCATCATAGATGTGTCTTAAGTTGGTGAAATCTTGTTGAAAAATTATCAGGAGATTGGCATTATCTCGAATTAATTGTTTTGGTATAGCCGAATAAGTTTGACTTAAGTAAAAACAATCAGTAGATTTATGTCGACCAAAACAAAAGTAACTTTGAATGGGTTTTTGATCGCAGGAAGCCACTACATCATCAAATATAATAATTGAATTGGTCTTTATAGCATCTGGAGTAATTATATCATCAGAATTGTTAAATTCCTCATATCCAATCTCTTTCATGGGTTGAATTAAATTACGTAAATATGCATATTTTGGTTGATGTAAACTCTTGGAATAAACGTATAAATTTTCAAATCTCAAACCATTAGGATGATCTATTAAGGATAACATAGCATTAGTTTTACCACAACCACTGGGACCGATGATTAATGCTCGTTTAGAGTCTCCACCAAATAAATATCCATGTTTACCTGCAGTACGTTGTTGTTCACAGCTCAAATCATAATTTTCAACAGGTAAAGCTATAAAATGTTTTGCAATCTTCATCTTATATAGTCAACAACACTGAGAGTATTTATAGGGTGATCAGAGTATATATAGATAGAGAACTATGGCTAAACATAAACAGTTACAATCACGTCGTCGTCGTCGTCATCACAAAGGTGGAGATTTAGTTTCGTTAATTAATAAACTACCATTTGAACTTCATTTACCTGGTGGATACGAATATTGTGGACCAAACACAAAACTAGAACAAAGACTACAACGAAATGATAAGGGAATTAATCTTTTAGATCAAGCTTATAAAGAACACGATATAGCATACGCAAAAAATAATAATCTACAGGAAAGACATAAAGCAGATCAGATATTAGAGGATAAAGCCTGGAAACGAGTTAAATCCCAGGACGCTACATTAGGTGAAAAAGTAGCTTCATTGTTTGTTACTGCAGTCATGAAAGGAAAACGTAAACTTGGTATGGGTGTAGGAATTAAAAAAAGTCGTCGTGGTGGTAAGAAAAAACCTAAAAAACGTATAATTCAAACACCGACGAGAATAGGTGGATTTTTACCATTAATATTACCACTGTTGGGTGCATTAGGAGCTCTAGGAGGTGGAGCAGCTGGAATTGCAAAGGCAGTAAATGATGCAAAGTATAACAATCAACAATTAACTGAACAAAAACGGCATGATATGGCTATGGAATTGAAAGAGGGAAGAGGTTTGAAAAAAAAAACATCAAAAAAAGCCAAGAAGACAACTAAGACATAAAGGAAAAGGTCTTTATCTAAGACCATACAAAGGAGAAGGAACAACAAAAAACTGAAATTGCCCCATCGTGGGCTTACCGATAAAGATCTGTGGAAATATGTTAAAATATTGAAAATACCTTTTTTTAGGGGAGTTTTTATGAGAGATAATTTACCAAAGAAAATTCATAAACATGAATGTGGTATTTTGAATATAGATACAGTTAGAGGAGATGGAACACATTGGACATCATACATAAAATCAGACAAGGAAATTATTTACTTTGATAGTTATGGAAATTTACCTCCACCAATGGAACTGATTAAGTATTTTCATAGTAACGGTCCAGTATATATAACATACAATTATGATAGACTACAGAACAATTCGTATAGTTGTGGTCATCACTCACTTCAATTCATACATAAATATTTCAATCATAATATTTGAACTTTTTTAGTTGAAATGTCATTTTCTGTTACACTTAGTGGTGCATCATCTATTCTTAATTATAATTTCAATCCTCCCATTTACTTGGATGATAAATATGACTATGAAGTTGGTTTAGTTAATTTCAATAGTTTCAATACAATACCAAATATTGATGAAACTAACAATAGATTTATTTTTGGAGGTCCTACTATATATGATACAATAATTATACCTAAAGGTGCTTATGAACTTAATGAAATAATTCAATATATTAAACAACACATGCTTATAGTAGCATCAGATTCAACAATTGACATAGTCCCAAATCTAAACACATCTCACGTATCAATTTCTAGTAATAAAACAATTTCATTCTTAACTGATGACTCAATTGGTAAAGTATTTGGATTTGAAAAAGTTTTGTTAACTCCCAATGAGATACACACCTCTACCAAACCTATAAATATTTTACAAGTTAATTCTATTGGAATAGATTGTGACATTGCTGTTGGATCATATCTCAATGGACATCCTGTTCACATTATCCATCAATTTTTTCCTACTGTTCCTAGTGGCTATAAAATAGTTGAATCTCCTCAAAATATCTTGTATTATCCTGTAAGTGTTAAAACAATTAACAACATAACAGTAAAAATTATTGATCAGAGTGGTAACGTTATAAATTTTCAAGACGAGGAGATTACTATTACTTTACATATTCGACAACAAAAATGGTCTTAAAATTTTCCCATCCTTATGCTGAAAAAAACTATAAAAGATTGATGAGTAAACCGTCTACAATTAGTTTGTGTAAGAGAATAGCCGTTATAACGCCTAAAAATAAACGTTTTTTAAAATCACTCGGTTTTAAATTATTAATATAAATGGATATATTACAAGTCACTGATGAGCCCTTCAATGACATGGCTGTGGAGGATTATGAATATCACACATACCAACCATATATTACTGGAAAGTTGAATTATAATGATGAGATTCGTATTGTAGTGCAAGATTTAGATTGTATAACATATCCGGCTGACAGTTATCTTGAGATTACGGGGAAAATTTTAACTGAAACCAACATAGTACCTACAAAATTGAAATTCATCAATAATGCAATAGCTTTTTTATTCCGTGAAATTCGATATGAACTGAACGGTGTTGTAGTTGATTCAGTGAGAGATATTGGCCTTGTTTCAACAATGAAAAATTATTTATCTTATAATTCAAATGAAAGTATTTTTCTAAATAATTCTGGATGGTTTCCTAAGGAAGATGTCAAGTTGTCAGACAAACATGGAAATTTTAACGTGTGTATACCCTTGAAATTATGGTCAGGATTCTTTGAAGATTTTAATAAAATAATCTTAAACATGAAACAAGAGCTAATATTGGTGAGATCTAGTGATGATAGAGACTCAGTCACACATACAGATGAAACGGAAAAACCTAAAATTGAATTAACTCACATCAGTTGGAGAATTCCTCACGTGAAACCAAACATAAAACATGAATTACATCTAAACAAAATTATTCAAAGTAACCAGGAACTACCGATAAAATTCAGATCTTGGCAATTGATTGAGTATCCCAGCTTACCGAAAACGTCTCGCCACACTTGGGCCGTAAAAACTAGTACAAAAGTAGAGACGCCTAGACACATTGTAATTGGATTTCAAAATAATGGTAGGGGTAACATAAAAGAAAATATGAGTCATTTTAAACATCTGAATTTGAAAAATATTAAGGTATTTCTCAATTCTGAGAAGTATCCATACAATGATTTACTTTTAGATTTTACAAACAATAGTTTTGCTACGTTATATAAAATGTTTGCTGATTTTCAAACTTCTTATTATAACCGTTCGAACAGTGAACCTATTTTCACACCTGACGAATTTAGAGATACAGCTCCCTTAATTCATATAGATTGCTCAAGGCAGAAGGAACTAATACAGTCTGGATCTGTAGTTCTTCGTATAGAATTTGAGTTAAATGCTCCCATTACGAGTGATATTTCTGCATATTGTTTGATCTTTCATGAAAAACAATTTTCCTATAATCCATTAACTAAAATTGTTAAGCAATACTGATGTAGAAAAAACATAGCGCGCATGATCAACATGCAATATAAAAGTAGGGTTACTACATATTCTTCATTAAATATGAATACCCATGAGTATCAAATTGCTCTTAGTCAGTTTCTTTTTAAATTAACACGTCTCAAACGTGACATAAAATATTATGAACAATATAAAGGTGCGGTAACTAAATTGCAACAATTACAAATATGAAAGTTGTTTTAGATGTTCAAGGTTTTAAGATCGAAAATAATAAATTTATCGTTAAAGAATTTGCAGCATACGATGGTCATCAAGTAAGTCACTATATTTTCAAATCACCATTTCCTCTACATATGTTACCTCCAGACTTACATAGACAAGCAACTTGGTTAATGAAAAATCATCATGGAATCGATTGGAATAGTGGTTATACACATTTACATAAATTCAAAAATATTGTCAAAGATATTACTGAAAATGCTGAGATGGTTTTCGTGAAAGGAAAAGAAAAGGCTAATTTCATTCAAAAATATTCCACCGCACCTGTATATGAATTAGATGAAGATCCACCATTAGCAGCCTCGACACCAAAATGTTTTTATCATAAGATTAATCCATCTATGTGCGCTTTAAGAAATGCTTATATATTATATGAACATTTTATAATGGATGAAAAATAAAAGAATATTATTTAATTAACTTGTTTTATTTACTACAAACCGTTGAGTAAAACTTATATTGTGTAAATACTCTTACCATTTTAAGTAAGGTATATATAACAATAATAATTAATAAAATCAATATTATATATGTTAAAATGTACAATTTATCAACTTTTTCGCTTATGTTTGTCTTGTCTATGGGAATATCATCTATAATCACATTCTGCCATTGGGTTTGATCACCTTCGGAATTATCATTAAATATTATTTTTAATTTGTAACTAAAATATGATAAATTCGTTTCTGGAATTTCAATATGGTATACAGAGAGGTGACCATTATTTGTTTTTGTTATACTTAACAAACTCCATGTTGTTCGATTACAGTCTTCTCTTGTATTCTTCATATCAAAACATATTGCAACATGTTTTGCATTATCTGGTACATTTGTGTACAGCATATTATTTGAGACGGCAACCAAAATAATAAAGTTTAAATTTAAGGAAGTCATTCTGTTCAGATTTATGTTACCTTCTTCTTCTTCTGAGGATGTTGTAAGACTGACGGTCTTATAATTATTTTCTTCTAATATTCTAATCTCGTTGTCGTGGAGGTAAAAAATATCCGCAATATATCTCTTTTTCATCTAATGGGTCTAATTCATGAAACCAATTACTATCTATGTATTCCGGAAATTTTCTAAGTGGTCTTGTTTGATAACATTCAGCTGTACACAAACCAATTATTAATTTTTGTTTACAACTCCAAATTTTTTCAAGTTTAAAAGTTTTACGTAACACTTTTCTACAAACTAAACAAACTATTGTTTCAAAAATTCTACACTTAGGTGGATCAAATAGATTATTCATTCTGCAAACTATTATACTAACATTTTTCAACAATATGTTTACAATTTCAATGATTTCCTTCACTGGATTTTTAATAACAGGATGGTTATAGCAAAGTATAATATGCATAGTAGACTAACCCATTGAAAATATATATTCATTCGTATATAATTAATGTATTATCACCTTATAGATTTTTTTAAAAAAACTAATAAACTATCTAAAATGACCTCAATAATAATTGCATACCTATTGCGTAAGACTCCGGACTGCATTAGTTGCCTCTGGCGGATTTTTAATAACAGGATGGTCATAGCAAAGTATTATACCATTGAAAATATATTAATTACGTATATAATTTATGCATTATAGCCTTGGGCGGGCTTGTTTCCTATACTTTGTATACAAACACAGCGCATTCCATTATATTTATGCACTTATACAGGATGGTTCTACCAAAATATGAGGATGTATCATATACTGAGTGTTGTTTGACTTAGAAGGAACATAGTTATTATAGTTATTATTCGGATCTATCTCTTTTTCGAACATCCAAAGATGAGCTCTGTGCATACCGTCTGTTTTAAGCATAACTAGAACAATTAAGGTCTCAGGAATCCTTTTACTCTTTTTACACATCTCCCTGAAGGGTACCTAAAAGGTTTATAGTTCATACGAGATGCAACCTCTTGCGAGCGCAACCCTCTCAGGAAAGATTGTATGTCCAGGGCATCTATCTTCATTCTGGACTTGGCCCACTTTAGTAGACTCTCACAAGGTGACAGGTGTCGAGCTCGATCGGCCATTCTCATAAGACTGTGAACAGGGCTGAATGTAGCTTTGCCTAACCATATGCTCTGGGAGTTCATCGCTATTCCTTTGACTCTCCAAACTCTAGTAGGATGAGGATTATTCACGTGTTTGATGTTGATCCATCCAGGAACTTCTTTGCTATCTTTACTTTCTTCGATAATTACTGTGTCCTTCCCTACACTCGGTAATGAGTAAGCACCTTTTAGTCGTATTACTAGCTCAGCATCGACATGCGTGGGGCCTACATAGAGATGCTCGACCCATTTGTGATAGTCCCATTCCATGTTGCATTCATCAGCAGAGCATGCTAAGGGTCCTTGAGAGACTGTGATTGCTGGGTCTTCATCCGCCCAACAAGGGTAACTACCCTCTTCGAAAGATCCCAGCAAGTGGAAAACTCCCACGTAGGCTTCTCCACCTCTATCGTTCATGGTGAAAACCCTCCCGGGGGCTCTAAGAGGTTTCCTGGTGATATAATGGGTCACCAAAAGTAAGATATAAGCCTTATATTTATACAAAGTAGGGTTGCTAAGATACGGTGACTTAGACTGCAATCCTTTTTGTGTTGGTACCTCTATGGGGTAATCTGATCTTGTGGTGACCGTGTTTCGAGTCTCATTAGACAAATTTTCGGTGTGAGGGAGTCAATGATGTCATGATGACCAGTCACCCGATCTAAGACTTTACTTTGATCTTCCTGCATCTCTGCAGGTGGCAATTCTGTATATCCATGAGCTCTTAAAAGCATGCATGTAGATCTATAATAGGCATTTGCAGTGTTTTCTTGGGTCAAGTAGGGTACACTCCTGATGGGGTCATCTGCACCCGCACATAATGCATCATTTAAGCAGTCAACCAACAGAGTTCTGAGTGCGAGATGGCTTTGAGTTCTCAAAGCCAAGGAGGATCCTGATGTCAGTTTTATCATTTTTTTCAGCAAGTCACATTTCAACGCCGTGTCCATCAAAGAGTCAAAAGCTCCCTTTTCGCTAGAGTTTCGCTCGGTTAGGTTGAAGTGACTGACCATTACTTCATCTTGTACACTTCGATTCGTTAAGGGGGTAATTCTGTCTGAGTGTGCAATGGAGATCTCCCAAAGTACAAACTTTCTGGCAGTTATGATAGTGTGAGAGTCACTCAATGTCAGACTACTTTGTGACGCGGCATGATGCAATTATCTTAGGAGTTGATGTTTGGACAGATATCGGAAGGGGGACGCCAGTGTATTGATTCTCATATAACATGAATGTCTCCTTCTCTATTATTCTGGTGCATGTGTTGCAGCTAAGTACAATTCCCCAGGGACCTGAGACTCTTAAACCGGAATAAGCCAATTGGGTTAGCTGAGAAAGACCTGTGAGGAAAACGGATTGGAAACAGATGGTGTGATTCTCGCTCTTTTTTGCGTAATCAGTTGCCGTGTCAGATACTATTACAGTGTGGCTAGAAAAAGTGGAGATTTGGTTATAAAGACCTCCCCTCTTAAGACCCGGGCAGTCAAGTTTGTGGGATAAGGTCCCTGAATAAATCTGTCTCGAGAACATCTCTGGGGTTCTGACATCCATAGTTGTTTTTCCGCTTATTAGTTCTTCTAATAAAGGCAACAATGTAGGAGACTCATGCAGCCACAGTTTCAGTTCTATGAGTTGCTTCAGTGAGGATACCATGCTTCCCACCTCAAAGACTTGAAGGGGCGCACGTCTAACTCTCAACTTTGTTTGTGACCCAAAATACGGACTTCTTTTCCCTTTGGCCATAGGATTTAAATGGTCTATGTCATCATCTACCTGAATTAAAATGCTTATCGACTTCCAATTGGTGGGTATATCAGACCAGGGGTGTAGGCTTGATTGCTCTTGTTGTGCGGGCATTGTTACCCCTTCGAGGTGATGGCCCCATCCTTGACACCGTAGATGGTAAGCTAACTCTGTGGTGCATGTGCAGTTTATAATCTGATTCAGTCCCACGATGTCTCCTTTTGCATTCTTGAATCTGTCTATGTTTACATCTTCAATCTTGCCCATCCAAAGCAACAGTTCCTGTTCGTTGGCTCGCATTCTAAACGCTAGTTTTTGAATTGATCTTGTGTTGCTATATTTCCCAATGTATTTCTCTTGAATTCCCATATTAGATAACGAGTAGAGCTTATTAAGTAACCTCGGATTGACAGGGCGTATTGACGACAAAGTTGTAATTGGCTTGGTCTTCTCTTCCTTCACTTTGTGCGTGAATAATTCCTTAATTAAGTCATTTTTAACAATTGCCTGTATTCCAACTTTTATTTCTTGTTGCATAACAGACTCAGCTTGGAGATGTGTTCGAATAGGGAGGCGGATCTTTTATTAATGTCTCCCAATCTGGTGTGGTCAACTCGAGAGTGAGCCACCTCGAAAGATGTCTCTTTATATCTGGATATGTCGCGGCCGTCTTGACCAACCTAAGGCTTGAAGTTAAAGGATCCTGTACAGCGCGCGTGCAGAACGATGAGAGGAGGCCCACTGGTAGACCTCCTATGTATCGAGATACTAAAAGATAGGCTGCCTCGACTGTCGTGCACCAAAAGGAGGGTTGAGGATGTGTGTCTTTGGCAGCAGCTGACGTTCCAGTGGAGTAAAGGCTCGTGAGGTCCCCTGATGGAGTGGGTAGCGTCTGGTTGGCTTCACTAGCTCATCGGCTGATCCTTTTTATTGTGGAACTCACTCCTGAACCCTTGTAATGATACTCTCTGGAGTATACGAAAAGGTATTTGGATCGCCAAGTCTCTTCTTCTTTGATAGGGAGACTGCAGAGGTCTGACATCTCTACTAGCTTGTTTACAAAGCGATCTACGTACTGTTCTTCATTTAATACCTAATATTACGTAAACTAATAGAAGTATCAAACAAAAGTGTTCTTACCTTAATGTAACTGATAATCTCTCCTCAAGCGAAATACACTTCCTCATATTAGTATCAAGGAACGATAATTGTGTTTTCAAGACAGCCAACAGCTCATTAAAAGAATTCAAGGACATTCTATGATAATTAAAAAACTTATCTGGGTATTCCTGTAGAGACTCAAAAGGGGTATGGAATTGGCCTTTTAATAAACGCTGACAAATTACTGGATGCACCCAAAATACTCTATTTCCCCTTTTTTTTCTTCGGTATCTTAATAATACCGCAACACATCTCAACGTCTGACTATTCATTTTTCATCAATAATCGTCGACTAACTAAACGTTCATATGCGTTGTTCACCTACTTGTCGGTCGACTGTCGGTTGTCTGTTTACCCTCTCGACAAATAAGTAGCTAAGCGACAGTCTGTCGTGTGCGTTCTATCTCATAGGAAATAAAAATGGGAAAAGAGAAGAGGATTACTCACTCTTTAGAATCTGGCCTCTGGTACACTTAACTTCAACTTCTGTAACTTCGTAAAAGCCGGTGCTGACCAAATAACTTCACAATAATTATTGGTACAAAGAAAAACTTTTCACGACCTTATTAGAACCAATCTATGACTTTCCCAAAAAACGATGAAAAATCTTCCTTTGCCCAATATAGGACATTCCCAGAACCAATATAATACCTTTTTAGGATCAAAACTCCTTTCCAAGACCAATAAATGACCTTTTCACTACCAATGAAGGGAGTTTTCCAGTACCAATAGAGGACCTTTCCAGTGCCAATGAAGAACCTTTCCAGGACCAATAAAGGACCTTTTCAGGACCAATACTAGACCCTTTCTAAAATCTATAGGGTATGACTTTATAATCAGGAAAAAAAAATACATTTCAAAAAACGCCATGACTAGCAGTACATTGGATGTACGAATTTATTTTGTACATCGGCCTTGTGCGTTGATAAAAACGAGCCTTTTCAAATAATTACCCAAGGAAGCTTGTATTTTGTATGGTTTGTTTTTACCCTAGAAAGCTTGTATTTTGTATGGTTTGTTTATATTATTTCGGATCTTGGAAACATCTAGATGTCTGTTTATTATGTGATACCTATATCAATGTAGGTAGTTATCACTCATAAAATTGAATGCCAAATGGATTTGAAATACTCTAGTACTGGTTGTGGTAGCCAATCAATTTTACTGTAGGTCATACTATTCTTCTTCACTTTGTGAATAAAGTATTTTTTGGAAACTCTCTTCTGCTGTATCTCTTTGTCCTGGGGTTATACCAGGGGTCCTCACTAGGATTTTTTAGTGAGCCATTATGATGATAGTACATTTTTGTGAGAGCCGCAACTTGGTAAAAACTGAAAGATTTTAATTTTAATTATCAATTGTCGTTATAAAAATATCTGAAATTAACTTTGCAATATATTACAACTGTGTTTTTCCCTCTTAGCTTTTTACTAAAAAATTACTCGGACTTGCTTTCGCTAGGGAATGATGAAGACAATATTATGGACTTTGCATTATGGTTCTTCTGCTTTCATCAGGGCAATAATACAGTTTTCTTTGGATATTTCTTCTTGGAATTTGCAAAAATAGGTGTCTTCTAGGTCAGAACAGGGTTCTTCTCCATATTGGTGGAATTCTGTACCGAGTATAAGGTAGGGTTTTTTAGGAATGATTATGGTATTTTGATAAGGTAAACCGATTATATGGAAGGTCTTAAATTCATCTGTGTCTATGATAGGTTAATGTATAGCAAATATAATTTTGGAATCTGTTGAATCTATTCGAACACTCATGAATTGATAATATGTGTAGAGATTTTTAAATTTGAAAATGTTTTTTGTACCGTTCGTACCTATAGCATGTTCTAATAGCAGTGACAATTGTTTTATATTTATGACTGAAGTGTGTAAGTTTCCCAAATGTGCAAAAATAATGGCATTTTCTAAATTGTCTACAAAATTAATCAAGTTTTGGCAGTTTAAAATAGTTTGCTCTAAAGAACTTTGGAGTGATATATAAATATACACATCGGTAATATTATCGATTTTGTCCATAAGAGATTTCACTTTATTTTTTATTAGCATTTGATTTTCAAATAAATTTGAGATTGTTTGATTATAATGATTTATTAAATGTTTGTTTAAAGAAGTTTGGAGGTTAATTTCATGTTGACTAGAGTTTTGTTTTTCTGTTAGGATTTTTATTTTTTCCTCATATTTTATCTCGTCGTTATGATCTAAAGTACCGAACAACCATTTACTCATTGTGCCGATACCATTAGATAATCCTCTTTTGTTCCGTTTAGAGGGTGTTAGATTATTTACTTTATTTTTTGTTGTTTCTCTCAAATATTTGGTATGCTCTAGCAAATTATTTATTTCTTGTGTTTCTCTGGCAATTACTGTGTTATTTGGAATACTTAATATTTTACTGTAAAATACATCTATACTTCTTAATCGATTAATTATCCAACTAGTTTCTACGTAGTGTAAAAATGCATGCTCAGTACTAATTAGCCTAGTTTTTCCTAATTCTAAGGGTGATATTGGTGAATCTAATTCTAGTATATCTATTTCACTAACTACGGGATGTAGAAGGAAGGTGTATATCAGGAGGATCTGTAGTTTCGTCATTTTTGTCTTCCTGTAAAGAATGTCTTTGATTAGTAGGTGGTTTTCTGAGTTTTGAAACAATAATTTTGATTCTAAGAGCTCATCCATGTCTCAAATGTGGTTGTATGAAATCAAACCAATGGTTCAATAAAACTCAAAGTCCAAACCACAAAATTTAATAAAAGTTCCTCAAAAGGATACTTCATCATCAGGCTACAATATAAAGGCTACAATATAAAGAGAAATGGTAAACTTAATACATGAAGATCTTACAAGATTCTGTTAAAATAATTAAGCAAGAGTTGTTGATACAGGGTGTTTCAGTGGACATTTCAGTTTTCAAATAAAAAATACCCGCCACTGAAAGATGCTACAAAATATTTATTACAGAAAAAATAATGGATATACATGCGGATTTCATTGTTTAAAGATTATATCGTCCAAATGCTGTCCGTCGCGTTGATAGCACTCCTCCAATCTACGTCGTAAGCTCGCATATACTCGTTGGCACATTGCGGCGGGAATGCTGATTTTTGCTTCAATCCTGTCCTTCAGTTCTTGTGTGGTTGCGGGAGGAGGGTCAGTGTACACGACACTTTTCAAGTAGCCCCACAAGAAAAAGTCCAGTGGAGAAAGCTCCGGCGATCGTGGAGGGTACAGAATATCACCATGTAAGGAAATAAGGGTCCCGGGAAACAATTGTCTAAGTGCTGCCAGGGACAATGCTGCGGTGTGTGCCGTAGCACCGTCTTGTTGAAACCAAATGTCATTGTTACCAGGCAAACGCTGCAGGGCAGGGCGTAGAAAATTATTAATCATTGCGCGATACCGCTGCCCATTTACAGTAAGAGGGCGGCCGCGGGCATCTTCAAAAAAATACGGTCCGATAATGCCTGACGCGGACATGGCACACCACACAGTCACCTTTTTGGAGTGAAGTTGTTTACTGTGCTTTTGTCGCGGATTGTCTGCCGCCCAAAAGCGAGCATTATGTTTGTTCACGTACCCGTCCAAGTGAAAATGGGCCTCATCACTAAAGAGCACCTCCTCGAGACCGCCTGCATTCCAAAAATAATTAATCATTGTTTCCGCAAAAGTTTTTCGTTTAGCGTAATCTGTTTCCTTTACGTATTGTGTCAGCTGAATTTTGTAAGGATGAAACTTCATGTCTTCTGTTAATATTCGGTACACACTGCTAGTCGAAAGATTTAACACCTGCGCATGTTTGCGTACTGATCGCCTCGGATTTCGAGTCACAGCCCGCCGCACCCTTGCCACATTGTCCGGTGTTCGTACAGTTCTCTCTTTACCTGGACGTTTTTTATTGATGGCACTGGACGTCTCTCGGAATCGTTTTACCCATGATTTCACCAAATTAGCCGATGGGGCATCTGCTATTCGTCGAATGTCGAAACGGTTACAAAAACGACGTCTTGCCAGGGTGTAAGAATCGTTGGCCTTAAAATAGGCTTCGATCATGAACGCGCGATGTTGACCGATCCACTCTGCCATGATAACTAAAATCCGCATACGTTCACTACCTGCTCGCTTCCCTGCGCCCTTCCCCTCTTGTACAGGGCCGGCGTAAGGCTCATCTGAAAACTGAAATGTCCACTGAAACACCCTGTAGATATAAAAAGAATATGAAAATAATATTATAGTTAATGATACAAAATTGAGAATATTACAATTGTTGATATTAAATTAAAAAACTATTAATATAATTAAATAATGTTAATGAGAATCTTACAAATTACAACTTTGATAATATAAATTATAAAAGTAGGTAGTCAAATTGGAATAAAATAAAATATAGTTACCTGTATGAAATGTATAATCCAAAGAACAATAGGTTGTTGCCAAAAATTTTTATATGTTAAAACATATTTATATCAAATAAATTACAATTTTATTTGAGTGGTGAGGAAAGAAAAGAAAATGGAAAAACATTGGAAATATTGAACTAATTTGAAGTTAATTGAAATGTTAGCCTAATGGACTATGCCAAAAGGGGGGGGTTTGATTTTAAATTTACATTTGAATTGTCCGAAAGGACTATTTAAATGGGGTTGGGGAAGGAAAATTTTTGTTAATGTCTGTCTAATAATGAAATTGTCCAGAATTAACGACGAAATATTTCAAATGGCCTAAACTAGCCACTGAAATTATATGATAGGTTAAAATAACCATTATCAATATAAATAAAGTCATGATGAATAATCAAATTATCCATTAAGATATCAAAATTTTTAAACAAATTTTATGTTAACTTCACTGTAGCACATGGACTGAACTAACATCAATGGTGACCGGAAATGCAAATGAAATCATGACAAATATGAATATTCAAACTTAGTATATTTCTATGTGAGATTGGCAAACAACCAGTGATCAATGAAATTATTAACATTTCATTTACAAAAAAGAAGAAGAAGAATGAATTAATATATAAATGACAATAATAACATTAAAATATCGAAAACTAATAAACAATATAATACGTAAAATTCAAATTCACTCAAATCCTAATAAATCTGTTATAAAAATATTAGTAACAACTTATATAATGTTAGGGGGGTAAATGTAAGAAAATATAATTTTCTGTAGAAGAAATCACTATCTGAAGAAGCTCTATGAATCTCAAAGCTTCCTAGTAAATTCATTCTAATACCTTTATTACAAGAATGTAGCATTTCAACTTCAAAATTATCTGGAGAATGATGTTCATTTAAAATGTGATTAGCAAAGGCGGAAGGAGAATTATTAAAATCATGATTGGAATATTTCTTAATACAATTCTTATGCTCCATAATACGGTATTCAAGTCTACGATCACTCTGACCTACATATACAGCATCACAATCATAACAAGATATTTTGTGAACACCTGATTTATGTAACATAGGAACTATATCTTTATTCTTTACAAAAATATGTTTCAAAGAAAAATCACTCTTCAATGCTACTGAAATATTGTATTTTTTGAAAACTTTAGCAATTCTATATGGGACATCTCCTAAATAAACTGAAGAACCTATAAAATTTGAGGATTAATTGACTTACCTGAAGGAAAGTTAATCCTAATTTTCCGAACTTGTCCAAATATACAATTACAACGTGTAGTTTCTGCTTTAGCGCTTATCAGCACGAATTTTAAAGAATCAAAACATTATTACTACTCCCTTGGCCAGGCCTCTCATCGCATACCGGCTCCTTATCATCGCATACCGGTTCCTTATTCTGTTTTGAGGAATCTACAAAATCGCTAAAATTTGGGTAAGGGTTGGGTGGGTTTGTAATTGTATATTCGGACAAGTTCGGAAAATTAGGATTAACTTTTCTTCAGGTAAGTCAATTAATCCTTAAATTTTCCTTCACATGTCCTCTATACAATTACAACGTGTAGATGTTTAGAGTAAAGCGATTTTGTATACATTGTATGATTTATTAAATACCCCACAAAAATACTACAAAACCCTTTAAGTAGACAGTACTTAAAATTAAGAACAAATTACAAAAAATTTTATGATATAATATTATCAACTTACATAAATAAGGATTGAATCTTTGTATGATTTATTTAATTTCTAGAATAGCCCTGGCAAATGCATCCCTTGGATCTAGCAGTGGTCTATTATAAAATTTGAAAAATGTATTAAAAGCAGGTGACCAGCCGGCTGCGTTTTTTATTTGATTTACATTCATCCCAGCCCTAAGTGCAGCTGAGGTTGATGCATGTCGTACGCTGTGACTAGAAAATATAGAAGTATCTATTCCACCTAGTTCCATAGTCTTTTTTATCCAACGGCTTATAGATTGCGAGGACGCGGCATGGAAAGGTCTCTTAGTTGTAATTATTAGACGTTGTTCAGTATTGCGAAAAAAAAGCTGTTTTCTTTAGATAAAATATTATTGTGTTTGCAACACATCTATCCTTGAAAAAAGGGAAAATTAATATTGGGTTAGGCTTATTTTGACGGGATGATTTTATATTCTCCGAAATTTCAATATCAAGCCTTCCCTCCCTTTCTATGATATTTTTAATATTAATTACTGATAAAGTTTGTACCCTTTGTCCCGTCGTTAGGGCCATTAAGGTAACCAATTTATAAGTAAGATCTTCTATTCCTAAGCTTTCTAAAGGATACCATTTTGATAGGAGGCCCAATAAAGGAGCTGGATCCCAAGTAATACTGTATTTTGGTTGAGGTGGTCGAACCTTAGACACTCCTTTTAAATACCTGTTTATTGTTAAATTATGGTTTTCTGACGGACTAACAATTAAATTAAGTGCAGACCTATAAGAGTTAATTACCGAATAAGAGTTGCCGTCCTGTAAAATTTTCTCTAAAAATTCTAAATATGCGTTTAAATTAAACTCATATGGGGTTATATTTCTTTCTTGACAAAATGTCCAGTATTTCTTATAACACGCCGTGTATTGTTTAATTGTTCCTTCTGTGATGGAAGCCATTAGGGTTGAGATAGCTGATGGTGGTATGCCTTTTTTCAAAAACGATGACCAGATAACCTCCCTGCTACCAGCGAAATTTTCTTGTACAGCGGGTGGATCTGTCTGAAAGGAGATAATAGTGAATATTTCTCCGGCTTGAAAACAATAGGTTCGTCAGTTAATAGTCTTTTATACACCGGAAACCAAGGTTGGGACGGCCAGTGAGGAACAATTACTATACCCACAGCCTTTTCCTGAATTATTTTTTCTAGTACTTTCGTAATAATTGCAAAAGGGGAAAAGGCGTAGAAATAATAATATTTACATTCTATTGTTAAGGCATCTATAGATAAAGAGCCTGGATCAGGGAACCAAGAGATATATTTATCACATTTTTTATTAATGTGGCTTGCAAATAGGTATATCTCCGGTCTGTTAAATCTTTCAATAATTATTTCGTAGGCTTTATCGCTGATCTCATACTCAGTATCTATCCCAAGTGACCATTTTACATAGCAGCTACGTTCAGGATATATCACACGTGTTACTTGTTCTATCACAGAGACAACAAGAGAAAAGCGCGTTAACATAACAGGGATATCTCTGTGATGCTCCTATGTCCTCCCTAAAAAGGGAGCGAAACTCTTTTCTAAACGCCGAATGATGTCGCTTATATGTTGCAGTTACGGAGCGAAACTCTTTTCTTAAGCTCCAAATGATGTCTCTTATCTGTCACAGCTATGTCTCAGTTTTGTGTCAACTACGTCTCTGGAGGAGGTTAACGTTTCACGGAAATGCTACACCAAAAAAAATATTGACAATGTGAAACTGATTATTTTAGATAATATTTTTACTTTAAATTGCATTATAAAGTAAAATATAATCAACAACAATATAAAGTTGAGTAGTATTATTTGGTAGGTTTCCTGAACAAATGAAATGTAGACATTATTGCAATTTTTTTTTATTAAATATAATAAAACCTGTCAATTAAAGTTATTCATCATTTTTTCGTTCTCTCTGTTTCCGCTGCTTCCCTTGACGAGTCCAGTCGGCAGCAATTTTTTCGAATTCTTTCTCTGTGTAAGTCATGTCAGTGTTTACAGCATCTGAAAGTACGTTTTTATTATTTTAGTTTGTTCATTGAAAAACGACAAAACACGTTTTTTTCAACAAAACTGTTCAAAGGTAAATGTTAGTTTTCAACACTCTGATAATTGAATCACCTACCTTTAATGGCAGCAATTAATTTCAGATTGCTGAGCTGGAAATTTTTCCTGTCGCCACGACTGTGCCCTAGCCAGCTGGCTTGTGCAATCAATTTATTGGAGAGTTCAGTTCCTACATTTTGTAGAATATTGGAAGTAATCCTACGCCGATGTCTTTTAGATAATAATTTGAACGATTTTCGTTGAGCTCTGGGCATATTGAATAAAAATATAAAACATAAATACTTATCTGCTTTGACCCTTTTATATTTTCATACCTTTACACCAAAAATTAGAACAAATTCACTATTCACCGAGCTATTCACTATCCACTTTTTCGCGCTCGTTCAGACATAACATAACCTCAACCTTCACCACACCTTCACGATATATATTTTTCTTTTTTTGATAATCAGATATAGATCTCTGCTCTGTATAAGAAACTTAAAAACTACGAATCTAAACAACGTAATAATGCTCTCTTTTCACTCTCAATATGAAATATCGCTATAAGGTAGAAAATCTACTTCAATGTTATGTAGAAATAATATGTAACCGCTACAAAGTATTTACAGAGTATATGTACGTTTGCAATAAATATGGAACATGTTTTGTCTTAGAAACGTAGCGGAGACAAAAAAACACTATATAGTAATACTCCCTCTCCAATCTTTGAATACTATAGAAAAGGATCTTAATGCATAACTTGCAGCTTTAATTTCTAGAAAATTAATATGCATAACCTTCTCCTGGTCATCCCAAAAACCTCGAGTTCTTACTCCATTACAAAACGCACCCCACCCGCTAGTTGACGCATCAGAGAAAATTTCTAAGGTAAAATATGAAGGTTTAATATTGCGACCATTTCCAAGGTTCTGTTCCCACCAAGACAATTCTTTATACAGTGATCTAGGAATTAACATTTTAAGGTTATAGTTATTATAGTTTTTCCTCAATTGATTATATTTTACATTTTCAAAATTTTTAATATGCGTAAATCCAAATTTTGTGGCCGGAGGCAGCCACTAGTTTACCAATCAATTTGGCAAAATCACGGATACTACATTTTTTATTAGAAATAAGGTTTTTTAATAATTTTTTCTTCGGGTAACTTTATTTTCATATCTATTGTATTATATAAAAAACCTAAGAACCGAATGGACTGTTGGGGCACTAAAATGCTTTTTTCCCAATTTATAATAAAACCTAATTCTGATAATAATTCTACAACACTTTTAGTATGTTTTTGACTCTCTTCTTTGGTAGGAGCCATTACTAAAATGTCATCTAGATAGATGACACAAATAATATTCAACAGTCGGAGCTTTGTTGCCACCGGTTTAAGCAATTTTGGGAATATATAGGGGGCCACATTTAAACCAAAGGGCAAACAGTTAAATTGAAATAATGTATTTTCAAATCTAAATCTTGAAAAAAATTTGTATATTGAACTGACTGGAACAAGGAAGTAGGCATCTTTATGGTCTATTTTGGATAAGTAGAAATTCTGATTTAGTAATTTCAAGAATGTTCTATTGTCTTCCATTTTAAAATGTGATACTTCTATAAATTTATTAAGTTTTCTCAAGTTGAGTATAAAGCGATATTTGTCATTGGGTTTTTTAACTAAAAAGTATGAGGATATATATATTGGTTTTTTGATGGCTTACATTTACTTACAGCTCCAATTTTTCGCAATTCATCTAAGGCCGTTTTAAACAAATTTAATTGTCTAGGAGGTATGGAAACCCTAGGTTCTCCTAATTGAAAAGGCCTTTGTTTAAAATTTAGTTCAAGTCCCTTTACCCACTGTAAAACCGCCTGGTATTTAGTAATGTTTGCCCTGAATCTTATTGGTCTTATTAGGAATATTATCTTTTTTGTTTCTACCTTTATGCTGGCTGTGAATTTGTTGATAAGGTACTTGTTTTCATGGTTCTTGGTTTGTTGAAAAATACCTGGTGCCACAGATATCCCGAACGGAAGGACGGAAGGAAGGACAGAGAACAGGCCCAAGATTGTGTTAATAGTGAGTAACAACGCTGATTCATCGTCTACCGTCAACTGTGTGAAGGCCTGATCCAGGTCAAGTTTGGAGAAGACTTTCCCCCCAGACAGCTTTACGAAGAGATCTTCCAGAAACGGCAGAGGATACTTGTCCGGTGTAAGGACGGTGTTGATTGTGGCTTTGTAATCCCCACACATCCGAATGGAACCATTGCGTTTTGCAACCACGACCACCGGAGTAGCCCACTTGGAAAATGAGACAGGCCGCAAAACGTCTAGGTCCTGAAGTCTTCGGATTTCATCGACGACACGAGACTGCAAAGCGTAAGGCTAAGAACGAGCAATGAGATACCTTGCTGGTTGATCAGAAGAGATGTCTAGATGGATAGGTGGACCCTTGAACTTTCCTAGAATCTGAGAGAGCTGGATGATCCGGGGCTGAAAGTTTGTTTGTGAGCGAATGAATCCCACAAACAGAAATGCCAAGAGCCTGGAACCAGATTCTTCCTAGCAGATTGACCCTTGCATAAGATCTAGGATAGCTGTGCTCAGAAACAATTTGCACAGGCTCCCACTTGTTCTTTACGTGGTCAAAAACTGTCACATTGGCTTTAGGGTCCAAAGGTTTTAGATCTTTACTATTCTTCTCATAGTACGACTTGTAAATATTATGTCTGTGCAACAGATTCCCAGAAACGTACGTATAGAAAACTCTTGATATTTTTTTTTGCATACCTGAAAGGTTGAACGCAAAGTTTACGTTTTAAAATGTCCCAGGAGCACAAAGATAATGTTATCCTTGCTACATGTTGCTTGCATAACTTTCTGAGAAGGGATATATTAAACATGGAATGTAGCACACCATTAAACAATTTGGAAACCAATTAATCTACAATGCAAATTCAAAAACTATGTTTACACTGCAGGCGCTGTAAATTGACAGATGGAAATGGTTAAGTGGGTCTTAGAAACCAGCATTAATAATATGTTAAACACTCACATACAATATTGTATTTTCCTTTCAAATATGAAGTTATGTAAAGTAAATAGAGACTTTTAGCTTGTCTTAAATTTCTCATGTATCCATAACGAACTGCGCATGTGTAGACCCGTTACGTCTCAGCCGATACGATGCGTTGAACGTATTGTTACGTACCCTACTCCGTATACTTAAACGTATCCGTATCCCGACCAAAGTCAGTATTCCGTGCTATTAGTGCTATTTTACAGGTCTTCTTCTTCTTTTATATTGGTTAGGGTTAATTATAACCACAATATTTTTAATTTGATTTTTACTCTCACCAAAGAATTGTGTATTGTGTTCAAGTTATGAGTCTCAAACGAAAGCGACTTTTTACGGACCAGAGGACGACCTACACCTACTGAGGGCGGTTGATGGCCAAAACCCCTCCGAAGACCCGTCTCGATGGTCTAAAATTACTGAAAACCTAGCGAAGGCAACTTTTTTTTTCGGGCCGAGATGGGAAACTTATGTTCGACTGGGTCCTTAACCAGTACCCAGACAGTGTTGGACTCATCCCCACGGAGATGCCTACCAACCAAACCCACCTCAAACTCGCCGCTACTCCCGCCTTGGAATCAGTACCCTAGCATACTTCAAGACGGGCGGCGGTCCCTCACACACTCTCCCTCATCTTCCTCCTTCTTTCATAGCGAGTCCTTATCTTTCCCTTATCATGCTCTCTACTACGCCACTTATCTCCATCCATTCCTCCTCGCCCTTCAACATAATCTACACCATATTTCCCCAATTTATTCTCTAACTTCTTTAAAACTTCCTCATTCTTCCAGCATCTAAACACATGCCCCACATCATCCTCCACTTCACATCTCTCGCACACTCCAGTTTCTCTTTTCCCAATCTTGTGGAGGTAACCCACTCTCGACCCATGCCCTGTGAGCACCTGCGTCAAGAAGTAGTTCACCTCTCCAAATTTCCGGTCCACCCAATTTCTCCTGCTCCCAATCGCTCCTTTTAGCGCGCCCTCATACTCATCCCACCTTTTCTCCATTTCCTCATCCATCCAATCCTGTACTTCCTCTCTGCTCGCTCCCCTCCAGCGTTTCTGTCTGGCTCTAGCCATCAGATCCAATGGATAGGACCGTGACAGCACTGCTGCTGCCAGTCCACCCACTGTCCTGTACGCCTGCACCACCCTCAAAAGTATTCCTCTCTGCACCCGCAGGAGTGGTCTAACCCTCGCATTCACCCCTGCTTTCTCACCCCACACTTCAGCGCCATACAGCATACTCTGCTCTACCGTCCTACCAATTATCCTCCTCTTCCATTATCCCGGTCCTTTCACATTACCCATCAATCTTCCCAGCCACGCTGCCCTTACTTTTGCCTTCTCTGCAGCCTTCAACATATGGGTTTTGAAGGATAATTGGCTATCCAACCACACCCCCAGATACTTCACCGTCCATCCGAATTTTCTTTCCCTTCACCATCACCCCCACCTCCCTTGCCTTGCTCCGCCCCTTCACCAATAGTCACACAGTCTTATCCTCAGCTACTTCCAGTCCACACCGCTCTATCTTCTCCACAATCTTCCTACACATCCTCTCCGCCTTTCTTTCTATATCCACCTCTCCCTTTGCCGTACATACCAGACAGACATCGTCCGCATACACCGTAATCTCACATCCCTCTTCACATGCTATCCCACAAACTTCATCAAACACACACTTCCAAAGCGTCGGTCCCAGAACCGAGCCCTGGGGCACTCCAACCTCCGTCCCATACCTTCTCCCTCTAGTGTCCACTATGGCACGCCCCGTCAGGTAGTCCTCTACTAGATTAACTAGCCCCTTCCCCACTCCAAGCTTTGTCAACGCGCTCAACACCGCCCGTTTACTGACACTGTTGAACGCGTTCCCCACGTCGAAGAACACAAGCAGGGCCAATTTCTTATTCCTACCATTACCCTGCCTAGCCCTTTGCACCAAGTCCACCACCCTGCCCAGCGCTGAGATGCATGACTTCCCTTCTACAAACCCATGTTGGTTTTCCCCAAAACCCCCATTCCTATCAACTTCCTCCTCAATCCTAACCTTCATTATCCCCTCCATCAATTTACCCAATCCACACAGCAGGCTAATGGGCCTGTAGTCTCCCGCCCGTTTTCCATCCCTACCCGTCTTCTTCACAAGGATCACCCTGGCCACCTTCCACCTTTCCGGAAACTCTTCCTCCCTCAATATTCTGTTAAACAGTCCAAAAAAGTATTCCCCATTGTCATCCAACAGCCTCTTCACCATATCACCTCTCATGCCATCTATCCCTGGGGCTTTCCTTACCTTAATATTTCTCCCCCCCTCCTCTATTTCCCACTTCTCTGCCGACCTTATCCCTCTCATTTTCCTCATCTCCCTAGTATTCTGGGCTTCCCGAATTCTGCCCTCCCCACCTCCTTCTACCCCTGTAAACAATTTCTCTATAATCTCTTTCTCCCAATCTTCCTCTAGTACCACGTTCCTGTTTCCACCCATTCTTTTCACCGCTATCTCATACGCCTTCCCCCATGGGTTGTTTTCCAACTCCCCCAGTAACTCTTCCCATTCTCTTCTTTTTTCCCTCTCCACCCTGCGCTCCAGTTCCTTCTTTTTCTCCTTATATCCCACTCTTCCCTCCATCCCTACTTTCCCCCTCAACATTCGTCTTCGTTCCTTCTTACACTCCCGCCACAGACTCTCTATATATGTTGATCTACAAAGAATTAATAATAAAAATAGAGTTCAATGAATGTTCTTAACAAGCATAAAATAAATTCTTGAATTTTCCAATATAAATATACGAAATGCAGCCCCAATAAATGTATTACATGTCCCTTTCTTAAACACTGAATTTAGGTAGCACTACTATAACGCTTAGGGCGAGTTGTATCAAACACTTGAACTTGGTTTGAAGATAACTGATGTTTAGACTGTGGCTGATTGATGTATTTATTATCAACAAATACATCAGTCTAAACATCGGTCATCATTAACCCGAGTTCAAGTGTTTGATACAACTCGCCTTTAGAATTAACAATTTGCAAGTTAATGATAATGAATATAAGAAATTTAAAGTGAAGGTAATGACACATTACCTTACATTTCCAATTAGGTAGGTTAGGTTAGGTAGGATCATAGCAAAGTACCGTAACTTTGTAAAAAAGACATTAGGTACTTACTGTTTAAAACCGGGTTTAATCTCGGTTTAAATTCATGTTTCGTTTAGAATGTGATGTATGCGATATATTTAAGATACAACTGATACAAGTCAAACTACCTATCATCTTTAACCAAAAATGAACATTGACTCAACTGTATAAACCCTCACTCCGTGGAATCTACTCATCATATGGTTTTAAATGAAACTAACTGTTTCTAAATGACTCCACATTTTTCAAATATATTGTGGAGTCATTTAGAAACAGTTAGTTTCATTTAAATCCATACAAAAATGAACATTTTTTCGGAAGAAACGAGATAATATAATATTTGTAAATAAAATACGTAATAACATTTACCTGAAATCCGCTAATCCAGAACAATTTCCAGACAACTGGTTATCACTCACCTAAAGATCTAACTCCTATCTTAGAACAATATAAAATGAAGAATGAAGTGAAAACGTTGTGATAGATAGAAACAGGACAATCTACTAAGCAACAACATTTTGAATGAAACAGATAATCAGTCGATACAAATATGAAATTATTCCGATTGAACTATTGCATCTATTGAAACAAAAAAGAATAAATAGTTCAAATTTACTGTTGAAATTGGTTACTTCAGTGATTTTAACCAATTCATTTTTTGTTTTAAACAATATAATGTACATGTTTGATTGAAAAGCAAATATTAAGGTTGAATTAATATTATTATTCGCTTACCTAAAAGGAGTTGAAAAATGCTTCATTTAAGAAAATTAATTTTGAACCGAGCGAATTCACTTGTTTGAGTCAACCAAATATTATATTTGAGTTAGTTAATAATATTATTCGCTTGAAGTAAATTAGAATATATTTCATTTGAGAAGTGTATGTTTGAATCAAGCGTATTCATTTGTTTGATTTGAATGAATCACTTTTTGAGATAATATTATAGTACTTTGACGTCGACAATTCCATTTTGTTTCGGCAATTTTAATATTTCCTCGGAGGAATACATTCAGTATTTGATATGAATGAAATTTAATCGAGTTAATCAAATAAAAGTGACTAAATAAATTTTGTTGATATAACATATATTTTTTTCCATGTAGCACTTTAATACCCAAAGACAGGTTCCAAATCTATTAAACGGTTTGGTAAGCTAATCTTCGAAGCAAAAAGCATAAAGTGTTTGTACCCAAAACATAACGTAACCCTATTTGTTGTCACTTGTTCAGGCAACTGTAATGCTCTTGCTAGCCTTCGCAGATCATCCTTTCTGAATCTAAATAAAGACAGACATAACGTGTCATTGTATAGGTCTAAATCAAAGACCCCATACAAGTCTGCCCTGTTACCCAACATATTTTGGTCATGCAAAATATGCATCAAAAATAGGTCGTCCAAATCATCATCGTCCTCGTCTAGCAGCAATGGATTATGTAATATCGCCCCCATTTTAAGTTTTTCAAAAATATAGAGTAAAATGAAAAAAAGTTTGAGGTTATACAAATAAAAACATAACGAAACGATACGTTTTCTGCTAAAAAGGTTTTCTTGACAATTTCTTTACGTCAACGTAACTCCAATACGGATACGGATACGTGTAAGAACTTATGACAAGCTAAAAGTGTCTAATGACTTACCTGGTTGTCCCATCGCTTCCCCAATTTTCTTGCAGCAATTACTTCCGACTTCTTGATTTGAGTAATTTTTATGACTCAAATCATATAGTTCTTCATACTCGCTGACAAGCAAAATGAGCCTTTCTTCATCCATTTCAATATTTTTCGTAGATCGCTACTTCACTCCACGACGGACTAACGGCAAAAGTATTCGCCCCCAATTATTCCGCCGACGGCTGGCCGGGGCGTTGCGTTCCGTTGCCAATAAGTGCGCTCGGTTTCGTTAACATCCCAGGTAAAAATAAATTCGCGTTCCGTTGCAGCGTGATCCGTTACCGGCTGGGCTGGTCTAGTGCGCACGGGCCTTAAAGCGATTTTCTTGTCGATTGTGGCAACGTCGACCCGCCTACGCGGCTTAACTGTACAACCTGAAACAAAATTCACTTATTCGTTTGTAAAATGATACTCAGAGATTTCTCTGAATACATCTCATTAAATTAGAAAATATGTACAATTAAATTTCTCAAACTTTAGTAATGTTTGAATTTTATTATGAAAACATTTCTTATATGTCCCTGCTTACATCAAACAG
>CAJUYG010002403.1:0-19223 GCA_910591675.1 Galerucella calmariensis | reverse complement strand
CCCAGTGAATATTTTTTTAAATAAAGGGTTCAATGAAACTCAAAGTCAAACCACAATATATTCAATGTCCAGAAGGACTCAAAACTTGCAACTAGTTTCGGTAACAATTACCATCATCAGGCTGTAACAAATAGAAAATGGTACCCTATTGTAAAGATCTAGAGGCAATAAAATTGATGTAACAAAGCTGCGATAAAATTATAATTTACAATGAAGTTAAAAAATTAATAGAGAAAAGTAATCTAAAATAATGAATATGTACTATAAATAAGACAAAAGTTATGAGAAGTTGAATATTACAAAATTTTTTTTAATAATAAATAAATTGTAAAAGTTACCTTTATGAAATTTTACAACTGGAAGGGTAAGAACATCATTATCATTAGTCCATCAATTAGTATTTTTTAACGAAGTGGAAGTACTTAATTGAAATTGTGGAATGAAAAAATCGAATTAACTTAAGAGTGGAAGAGAAGATAGTGAGGAACTAAGCACGTTTTCTCATGTGAACACATTATAGTATATTAAGTATCAAGATAAGGGTAAGTAAGGGTTGTTAACCGGTCGGCTGCAATTTTGATGGAGACCGGTATCACCCTTAACGTTCGAAATGCTTATTCCATTTTTTGCGCGATCGTATTGAAATAAACTTCGAATAAAATAATTTAAATTTCTTCGGAATGAACTAAATGTCAAAAATGACATTAATACTTCTCGATCAGTTTGAAATATAATTCAAATATCTTCGAAATGAGCGAAATGTCAAAAGTGACGTTTATACTTCTCGATCAGTTTAAAATATAATTTGCATTTTGGTGAAATTGTTTTCATGCTATTTATTACTTTTTATATTGTTCTGTTCGTTTCTGTTCATTAAAAAAATATAGATCTTATTTTTTTTGTTCCTTTCGTGTAATGAATGAAGTAATATATTATTTAGGACCACTCAAATGTATGTAGGGCTAAGACGTCGGTAAGTAATTTACTTGCCGACGTCTGAACGGTAAGTGAATCACTTACCGACGTGTTAGACTTAGAAACCAGTAAATACAACCTACCATCCTGACAACCGATGCTGTAAATAAACCAAAAAGATCGATCGCGCAAAAAACATATGAAAACATCAACTTATGATGTGAAATTTAAAATCAAGTAGAGAGTAATGTTCAATTTAACGAAATTTAATCTCTCAAAATTAACTAGAAGGGAAGTTCTATATATAATTTTTTTTCTCGGCCAGTTTCCTCAAGAATTTTTCCTCTTATAATATAAGATTTTGTCTGTAAATTAAAAAACTCTTGCGAGCCATTGCCCAGTTTTAAAAAACATTATCCTTTATTTTAGAAAGTTCTGTTGCTGGACCCATTTTCCGGTACGTAGTTGTAGCGGGCGAGCACAATTTCCGAGCAGGTGTGGATCTAGGAACATTAAACTCAAGTGCTGCAGATTTTCTACTCATGCCATTTTGCGTTACAGCTTCAATCTTCGCTGCATGAAAAAAACTTGCGAGTGCTATTTTTTTGGTTTTTGCCATTCAACTTCAAAATATAATAGGTAGTACATTTTAAGGGTGTCTATTGATAAAACTCATCTTTCCATAAATGGGCACCCCTGGTGACCAAAGGTGGCACTCGCGTCTCTTTGTGTATCAGTAATAGTCACCCCCAAATTTGTGGATTTTCAAAGATATCTAACTTGACGAGAATTGCAGTAAATATCATCAGTAACCCTAATAAATAAATAAATAAATGAAAAAAAACCCTAATGACTGAACTTACCCAAATTGCGGAAAATAACTACAAGTTATATTAAACGAGTAAGTTGTTAAGAACGGTATTTTAACAGGTTTTTTGTTTCAAACTAGAAACATAATCTTTTGGTTTTTTTAGTATTTATTTATTACAAAGAAGTACAACTACATAATAATTAAACTATACTCTACATAAAAACTTGAAATAAAGGTAACCAATGCTTCGTTATTTTATATTTTTTGTGCATTATGCGCTACAAAAAAAACAAGATAGGCAGTATTGTTTTTCGCAATTAGAGCACTTCAATGAACTTTGAGGAGTTTTTCTTGAGGCTTCCTTTGATCCAGATTGTTCAGAGATCTTCGCGTAACAAATAACACAACGTTTTCTGTTAGCTCGACCAACATCTTCCAGTATATGTGAGGCTTCCTCGGACTATACATTATTTGGGATGATGACTTCATTTTGTCTCAATAGTCCTTTTACAACTTCTTCTCTGAATTTAGTAATTGACATATTCTCATTAGCTATCTGCTGATGAGCGACATAAGCATTTACAAGACACGTTCCTGTTAAAAGTTCCAATGCCAGCTTTCTGTACCACTTCAAGCTCCGCCTTAGAGATGTATTATAGGCTTTCACTTGGTCGGATAGATCAATAAATGCCTTGCATTTATTATAATCCATGATCGTTTTTGGCTTCCAAATGTCTTGTCCTCTTTCTGCACTCGAACCATCTCATCCGTGCGCTTAGTACTTAGACACAAAACAACGCGCTTATCGCGCCATTTTTGAACCACAATTCCTTCCTTACATTCAGCAGCAACTATTTCTTCTTTTTTGTGTTTTTTCTGAACAACGTCTTATGGGTTGAATTTTCACTAAAGTTGTAGGTATAACCCTTTTCAAGGCATAACTTGAACAACTTGATGCCGAACTTGTGGCGTTTATTTTTTATGTACTGTAAAAACTTTAGTCGTCCTCGAAACGGAACTAAAGTTTCGTCGAAACATACGTTTTCAGAAGGTAAAATCGGGTTTTGAAATAAAGTAATCAATTTTTTTAGTAGCGGCCTCAGTTTTTGCAACCTGTCGTTTGACAAAATTCTATTATCGCTGAAATGGAGCATCTTGAGTAAAAGTTGGAACCTGTTGCGAGACATAACTTTGCAGATATAATTAGTATATATCGTCTCGGAACCAGTAGCTCTGCACTTGAGAAAGAGGACATAAACCCATCCAAAGGATAATTCCGAAATTTTTCCATCTCATCGGAATCAGTTTGTTTCCAAGACTTCACGCGAGCATTACAATAAACGGTTTTTTCAATGCATTGGTCAGCATAGCTATTTGTATCAGTCACCTAAAAGTAGGAAAATAATCAAAAAGTAACAACAAACGCGTTTTATTAACATTTCCAAAATGGATTCCATTTCTTCCATCATATCTTTGGAATGTCATAAAATAAAATATTTTTCACATTTTACCAGAGATGTGATCTACTATGAATGGACCTTAAGAAAATTTGACAACAAAGTTTTGTAGTCTTAAACTTCAACATATTATTTATTGTCTAGTTGTCATATTTTTTCGTTGTGTCAGATACCGAAACGTCGAAATAAAAGAATAAAAAACATTATTGTGGTTTTCATTCCCAAAAAATAAGAGAAAAAATAATAGATTCTACATGCTGAGTTTTAATTTTTAAATTAAAACGTTTGTTTTTAAAAATTTATTTATAAATTAATATACAGGTTGTACTACAACAAATACAAATATTAAATAACTTAAATACCGAACTAACAATATATCTGGTAGAAATCAACGTTAGAAGTCGCTGTAAATGTGAATTGAAACCTATTTATAATCTTCTTTAAACAATGGCACTGTTCTAGTTTGTTTACTACTTTTTTGTTGACTCTGCTAGTCTGGATACTTAACTGCTGCTTCTTTTTTTCTTTGTCGATTAAACTTTTATTAAGCAGCCAATTCTTTTCGTTTACAAATATTTTCGGGAGATGTTAAGACCTCTGCAAGCAGTCGACTATGTTTTCGAACTTCATGGACTTTAGACGTGCTAGGAATAGGAGAAATTACGTCTAACAGTTTACCAGGAGTTTCTTTTTTAATTTGTACCAAGGTTTTCCATATCTTCAGATTGCATTTCAGCATCCCGTTTCGTTACGTTGGAATCAGTATCATTGTCGGTGTGAACAATTCCAAGATTAATGTCATTGAGCTTGTTCATTGTTGAGAAAGGTATATTCTGGAATTGCGTTCGAGTTAAATGGATCGATGCCTGTAGATCACTGTGGCAGCTTTTTCCCATGCTTCAGCTAACAATTTCCCAAACTGAAGTCTGTTGATTGCTCTTGTTGGACTAGTTCTCAAGAATAAATTGCATGCAGCATAATAATAACTTTTCAAAGCCTTAGAAAATGCACGGTCGAGGGGCTGCAAAAATTGTGTGGTATGGCTGGGGAGACAGAGAAGTATGACTTCGTTCGCTTCTGCATATTCTAAAACTTCTACGGAAGAACAGTGGGAGGCATGGCCATCCAAAATAAGAACCACTGGACCTTGAGCCTTGCGAGGAACAAATTCCGACTGCAACCACTTAAGAAAAAGTATAGTAAGAGTATTTATGTACGCCGATTTTTCTGACATATAAATTTTGGCCCCAGGAGGCATACCATCTTTATATTATTTTCTCATATTTTTACCATTTAAAATGCACGTAGGGGATATGAATGCACCCTCCGCATTACAGCAGGATATTACCGTAACAGTTTCCCCTATTTCACCTGAAGTCACTGCAGCTACATTTTTGGAGCCTTTTTCCGCTATAACATGCTCTGGTCTGTTGTTTAACTGTAAGCCGGCTTCGTCCATGTTATACATATGTCCAGGCTTGTTGAACAGGTCATGTTTTTCTAAAATATTGCCCAGTAACTTCAAATAACTAGCAACATTTTCTTTATTCATACCGCGTGCTCGAGCAAGTGAAACACCCTCTGATTTCCGAACAGTCAAATCAGGATTGTGTCGCAAATATGATAATAACCCAGTCAAAGCCAGCTTTTTCTTTTTCGTTTCTCCTGTTGAAAGTGTGCTTAATGCCTAATTGTTCAGCTAGTTGATAAGCCATAATACGCACAATAGTTCTTGACGCAAAACCCCCTTTTTGCATCTTTTTAATATGCGCAACGATTTTTCTCTCATGTTTTTCCCCAAGGACTGCTCGTGGCCCCAAGCGCTTATTTTTTGTAACTCCTGTTCTTATTTTTCTCCGCAGTATAGTTCAAGGTACCTTAAATTGTCTGGCTGCTGCATTAACTCCCAAATTTCCACTGCTTACAGCTTGAATAGCTATTTTTAAGTCTTCTTCACTCCACGTAGCTCTGGCGCAGCTTCCCTTACGTTTATAGGTGGTCGGCATCTACAAAAGTAATGAAAAAAAAATTAAAAGCCGAAAATTTTGATTTCGGGAGAGATGGCTCGCGCCAACTAACCCAACCAGTGGGCGAGATGGCGCTGTCACGTGCTCCCTACTAATTGCGTATACTAATGATTTTTGAGGCTAGAATTATGCTACAGATATTTTGCTACCCCTTGGAAATACGAATCCGAAAATAATACAATGTATCAAGGTGTAAAAATAAATAAATTTGTGGAAATGTTGAAAAAATATGGATCATATCGTCGGCTGAGATGCAAAACCGTGTAAGTCCGGAAATTTCTAAAATTGAGTTTTTAAACAGAAATTTTAGAAGCTAAGAGCTAGTAACAATCCCTAAAACCAAAGAGATGCATAGTTTTTCTTAATTCTTCCATAATTTATCAATATTACCTAACAAAGTGATTCGAGTTCACCAAAAATATCAGTTTTTTCCGTCTCCTGTAAAATTTGTTAAAACGGAGTTACACGGTTTTGCATCTCAGCTGACGATATTTAAATACAAAATTGTTTCATTCACCTTCGTGGATGGAATTTTACAACAGCGCGGCACAATAAACACAGCAAGAATACACAAGAAACTTCTAAGCGTGACTGATAAGTCGGCTTGGCAATAGGAGGGGAGATATTGAACTGCGGAATTACTGTAAAATAAAAACTTATTGGACATAAATGGTTTCGTATCCAAAGACACTTGAAAATATTCAAAAAATAAAAATTTAAAAGATAGAAAAAATACACAAGAAAATTCATCAAACTAAAAATTAGTCGTGAAACTGAGACAGTTTCTTTTCTCATTCTAGCATGAAAATACTTCACATTTTCTACATTTTGTATATGTTTTTTTGAGCACACTTGACACATCTGACGGTTTTTTGCCATTCTGGCATGTGCCCAACATTATCAACTCGAACTGAGTGTAAAGGCAGATCTTGGTGTCTTGCAGGAGTTTTTCTTTTCTTGGACAGTCGTTGGTGAGTTTAACGGAACAAGTGGACTGACTACCTTGTCTACTTGATGTTGGCGTTCCAGTTTGGTTTTGTCTATGATTATGATTGGTTAACTACATATGATTAGTTAACTACAATACAGAAAATACCTTTATTAAAGTCAATCACTTGGTCACACGACCTACGTTATCTTGTTGAATTCATACACAAAGTTCCGTGGTATTGCTTGCTCAATGAGACTCTTACTAAGGCGGTAGCGAAGTACAATCTTTGTGTACCTATCGACGATATAAAGTAAAATAAAGTACTCACGCACAACCTTGCTTGATTCTCCCTGTAGAACTGCTTCCTGGCACAACTTAGGTACATATAATTAAATTCACTTTTGTTTAGTACAAGTTTATAATACGTTTGAGAGTTTGAAAGACAATGTAACATTCACAATGACTCTGTCAGTAAATCGTAGTTAAATTTATTTCTCGTAAATTACTGCAGGGTTAAATATCTTTTGATATTTGTTCTAGGGAACTATAATAAAATAAGTACTATTGTGAGTTACTAACAAAAAAACCTTCACCGGTTTCACGAGGTCCCTTTTTTGATATTTTAATACTAAATTAAAATCGGATGTTAATTTGATCACTAAAAATAACTAAAAACTATTCAAATCACACCTTGCGTGAACTTCAACGTTCCCGACTTATCTGTTCGTTAGTTTTTTACCCAGCCCCCTTCTCTCTGTTTCTCAATGCTGGCGCCAGATACTACGCGGGGAGAGGCAGCCTGCCTAGACTGGACTCGACGTTTTTTACAAATTCTACGCCGGAATGTGAAAACTAAAACTAATATTGGATGCGGTGATGAACCATAATTCCTCGTACAGGGTGAATAAAAAGTTGAAATTAATTAGGTAGATACACCTTCTTTAGTTCGAACTAATTTTCGAACAGAACCACTTTTTCCATTAAATGTATTTCACATTAGTGTTGTTTTTTGCATGAATTTAGAAAAAAAATATTCCGTTAAAATGAAACATATTATAAGGGTAGAAAAATTACACTGAATATATAACACTGAACAAGATATATCTCCTCTATAGATACTACTACAGTGTGCAGAAAAATCTAAACTATGAAGGAAGGAGGAAATTGAAGTTTTCAAACATGATGAATACACAGAAATAAATACGAGACGAGCCGACAGCTCGTTTTTCGTAAAATCAATTCTTTGGAACGCGCTTCACAAGATTTTCACTATACGTCAGTCAGTAAGACAGAAGCGTCCGTATGAACAGGTCGCTTGTCTCAATTTTGTAGCTAAGACAGAGGCGTCACGTTGCAAAGTTCCAGGGGGCACCTTTTTGTTTAATCGCGATTAAAAGCGTTTTGCAGCGTGGTGGTTAACCACAAATCTAATGTTGTTTAACCACCAAGCTACAACCCGTGTCTTCAAGGCTTCGGCGTGGAAAAGAAGGTACCTACCTCTTTTATTTTCCAAACCCAAGAATACGGACAAATAAAGCAGATATTGTGAAGGCAGCGCTCGTAAGAATTGGGTGCAATTTTAACGAAAATCACTGAGCAGCTTCCAATTAGTAAGGGTCGCCTCGCCGCACAGTCATATCGTTAAAATTTGGTCTTAAGGTGCGTATAGACTTGCGCGCCGCTCTAACCGCGCCGCGCGTTCGTTGCTCGTGCATGTTTTTTGGTAACGATCCATTTTGAAAACGTTTCGCGATCCATAGTAAACCGACGAACACGATTTGTGCAGGTCGATAATTTTAAATATGTCTCGCTCTCGTGATAAAACTTACGCCGTTGCTGTTTCAGTTATGAGTGGTGCTTTCCTGTTAATGGTAAGTCTATCCAAAAAGAAAAGGAAACAACGACGGTGGTGGTACACTAACCTGTTTAAAAAAAGGAATGGTACCGAGCTTATGATGGACTTGAAGTCCCAAGAAATAAGTGGTCAATATAAGAATTTTACTCGGATGTCACCTTCTGACTTTGAGAATCTATTGCAAAAGATTGGTCCTCATATTTCAAAAGAAGATACCTATTTCCGCACTGCGATTTCTGCTCAAGACAGGTAAGTTTTAATATTTGTTTTCACAATTTGTTTAATTTATTTATAACTCGCTGTTTATTTTTCTGTATAGTTTTTTTTTTAAATTTTGATTGATTTGTAAATCATTCCAGGTTAGCAGTCACACTTCGATTTCTTGCCACCGGAGATTCATATACTAGTCTGCAGTATACGTTCAGGATTTCCAAGCAGTCTATTGGATATATAGTACCACAAGTCTGCGCAGCAATTGTTAATGAACTGCAGGGATATGTTAAGGTAACTAATATAACGAACAATTTAATTATTTTTGAACCGTTTTATTTGTTTAATACATACACATATTACAATATACAATGTGTCAACACCATGCTACCCTATTCATTACCATTAAGAGATTTACACAAAATCTGCAAAGTGTTCTGACATGATCGATTCTGATGGAGATGGTTGACTGGAGACATTTGCCGGCGAATTAAATGGCGATTCCATAGCAGTCGGTACTCTATTCAGAGGTTGCAAAACATATTGTTGCGATGACGCTGCGGGTGGTACACTCGGAAGTTCATTTTCCGCGGGATTTAGGCAGAAGTTAGAATTCTGAAAACTTGTAGCAGCCCAATTATAATACCCTCTATATGCTTTCATGAGTATTTCAAAAACAGCATGCTGCACAGCGGTCTGTGTTTCGCACGAATATTTTTTCACTTTTGTAGATACATATGTGAAAAACGCATCGATTTCGTTGGGTTTAACCGGTTCTGTATCTAACTTCTCTGCAGCATTTTTCAAAATGTTAAAAGCACTGCTCACCATTGCTGAATTAGCATCATCAGCTCCCTTTGCTCGCTTACTCGGTCTGTTAGTAAATGAGGACGCTGTCGCTGTCGTCTCCCGTAGGCATTGTGTTCCCATCTCTTCCGCATTTTCAGATATATCATCATTTTCCTACAAATAGAGTGTATTAATTATTTCTGTTCCAGCTACCCACGACCGCTAAAGCTTGGAGAGAAGTAAGCAATATATTTGAAACCCGTTGGAACCTGCCACATTGTGTCGGCTCCCTTGATGGAAAACATGTTGTTTTGCAAGCTCCAATGAACTCTGGTACAGAGTTTTTTAACTACAAATCCACCTTCAGCATTGTGCTTTTTGCATTAGTAGATGGGAATTACAACTTTATGTTTGCCGACGTGGGATGCCAAGGAAGAATTTCTGATGGCGGAGTTTTTCAAGGGAGCAAGTTGCATAGTATGCTAACAGGAAACACATTGGAACTTCCACTACCGGAAAAACTACAGGGGCGTTCCATGAAAATACCATATTTTTTTGCAGGTGATAGTGCATTTGCACTTAGTGAAAACCTAATGAAACCATTCCCTGGAGATTATGCCAAAGGAACTCCCCAGAGAATTTTTAATTATCGTTTGAGTAGGGCACGGCGAATAGTCGAAAACGCCTTTGGTATATCAAGCGCCGTATTTCGGGTATTAAGAAAACCAATGCTTTTGCAGCCTGATAAAGCCGAGTTGATAGTGATGACAGTGCTTTTATTACATAATTATCTAAGAAAACATTCTCCAAATGTATATACTCCACCTGGCACATTGGATCATGAAGTGAATGGAGTTGTAATTGAAGGGTCATGGAGGATTCAAGGATTCAAGGATAATTATGAGGTCTATGTTACCAGTGAGACATGTCCCCCGAAGATCAACCAATTACTCTCAGAAAATAAGGGACGAAATAGCCGATTATTGTATGAATGAAGGATTTTTAGAGTGGCAGCACAAATATGCTTAAGAATCTCTATATTTCCTTACCGTCATAAGCCGCTTCCTTGGTACATCCCTGTCGTCAAGAAATTTGAAAGCATCGTACGCGAACCACCTGCTGACATAAATCTCATCTCTTCCTGCAACAATAAAATACACACTGTATGAAAACAATGTTATTATAAAAAAAGTAGTAGGTACTTACGGCTTATAAAAATAAAACTCACCTTTTCCTGTACCCTGGCTATTCTTTATTTTAGATTTTTCTCGCCGGTATGAAGAGAGCAAGGAAATAATTTTTTTTTTACATTGCTCCTTTGGTACATCCATTACGGCTGCAATGTCCCTCCAGGCATCCTCCTTAAGGGGTTTTTTAAAATGTTCTTTGTGCTGCGGGTCCCACAGAAGAGATTTCTCGCGGTACGAATCAATCAACTTAATAACTTTCTCATCACTCCACTCCATTTTGATTAAACTGCTAACAAAAATATCAAAGCGTTCGCACTGCCGTCCAAATCTGTACTGCGAACCAACAAAGGGTTCGTCGAAAAAACCGACTTGAGGTGGATCGTGATGCGCCGTGTGCGCGCAGTTCGCGCGCAACTCAAAAACCTCGTACTAATCTGAGCGCACGTGGAGCGCACAAGGCGCGCGCGCGGCGCAGCGCGAGTATGTGTACGTACCTTTACGCACATACGCATTCATTCAAATACATACATTCATAGCATAGGGGGTAACACAATCGGCAATTTCCAATTATTACTGATGGTCACCGCCAATTAATTATGTCCAGTTCCCGAACTGTATGTACGTTTTTGTACAAACAATTTTTACACATAAATGCAAATTAACATAGGCTTTTTCAATTTTCAATGGTCGTAACTAACTATGTTATTTCCCATTTTTGTGTAATTTCAGAGTGACATGTCAAGTTGGAACAAAGAAAAACAAACACTCACTATATTATTCTTACTCTAAAGTGACTGGGCATTTAAAAATACATTTTTATCGATATAACTGTAAACGATAGATAGACATTTTTCTATACTTAACAATACAACAATTATTAAATTAGCAAAAGCAGGTATTTAATAAAATTAAACCATAATTCATGAGCATTTCGATATAGACATATTATATTATAGCACACCATAATTTTCTGATAATGCTTTCGTTTTACCCTTTTTTAATTGCAATAACTACAATAAATATTGCGAAACAATATGAAATCAAAAAAATACAATTATTCAAGTATTTTCCTTCTTCTTTCTCCTTTTACTTTTTTTTATCCTCTTCCTTTTCCTCCTCCTCTTCTTCAAATGGACCATTCACAAAGGTGCCATTTGAGTTCCTAAAAGAAAAAGAAAACATGATGAGTCCCCAAATAAAATTCAATAAGCCCGCTTAATGGTCCATTTGAAGGCCGACAAGTGGAGGAGCTGTGAAATTATTTCTTGGTTATCCAAATGAGAACGTACAAACTTTACCAACAAAACGGATGTAACATATTTTTATTCAACAGTACCAAAGCGATGGGCGAATATCTCCAATATTATTAGCAAAACATTTTTATTCCATCTTCTGTTTTTTTTTGATAAAATAAAATTATAAACTCTGTTAAAATTTGAAAAGAAGCAACTAATATTGACGATGTCGATGTATGTACTGTATTATACACAGAGTTGGGAGGAAAAACATGCATCAATGCCTGTTTGGTTGTTTATATTTGTAAAACAAAGTGTTCAAGTCAAATTATAACTTGGTTATAATACTATGAATGCATTAGAGAAAGAAGATAGAACAAAAAGACCTTCTATATTGGACTTGGCCAAGATAGATTTTGACAAAGTACAAAATTATATTCTCTGATATGAATGTTTTTTTCATTGAACAAACTCTATTCACTTTGGTCCATTGTTATTTCTACTTTCGGGGATTGTTAGGATATCAATGATAATTATGTATACTTACTGTCAAACCTTATTAAAACACACAGTTCCTCCATTGCATTGTCCTAATATTTTCATATTCCAACAAAATAAACTTAGATTGACATGCAGTTGTTGTTTTTCTTTCACATTCCTCAAACATTCACAAATTTTTAAATGACTATTACTAAGAGTTGCGTTCATCTAAACTATATATTTGAACAGATTTTATTTAAGAACTATTAATTTATTTTAAATTCAGTACCTAGTCCTTGTTTCTTCTTTAATTCCATCTATCAGAATATTTAGATAAACAATTTACACATGATGATTAAACGGTGTGAACTGGTGTAGTAATAGTTTATAGATGAATAAAAAGGTATCAAATATATCAACATCTATTTCAACATACCCATTTGCCTTTCTACCACCTTTGGCTTGGATCAAGTGTGATCCCAAACGATAATATTGATATTGTTACCAAAAGTTTAATTCACGAAAAAATTCTTTAAAATAAATACGAGTTTTTCTACAAATATTGTAAAAGATAAGTGGGTTTTTTTCCTGCGAAGTAGAGCCAAGCCACTTCATCTAATTTAAAAAAATGACAATTTCCAGAAATGTCAATTGTCAACCACAGAATACTACTCGACCACAGAATACTACTCAACCACAGAATACTACTATAAGACAGAGAGGACGCTCAATACAAATGTCGAATGGTTAGGTTAGCTGTATTGTATCAAGAGATAAGGCCATGTCTCAAAGATAAGAAGACTATTAAAACCACTGCAGTGAGAAAATGTCAAATTCAAGGGCGACGACCCAGCACTGTAGTGGAACGCGTTTGCTGCGATAATTAAAGTCAAGCAAGGTCAGACATGGTTAGTACTTGGATGGGTTACCATGACAGGGAAAACCATTGTATAGGGCCCGTACAGCCTGTAGCGAAACACTTTAGACTACTAGGGTGCACTTTAGACTACTAGGGTGAGTAGCATATCACAGCTCGCAGGCATTATACCAATGAGCACGAGGTATAATGCAAATATGCCGTCTTTCGGAGGAGACGTAAAACCGAGGTCCCGAGTCCATGGATGTTGGGGTCGTTGAAGAACGCTACCACTGGTTGAAACACTAGTGGGTCCGCCAAAATTTCCGGTTAAGGATAGAGTGCTCCCGGCGTCGGTGATTAGCCTCAGTCGCAGAAATAGACCGACGTTAAATAAAGGAATGAAAAAAATGTCAAATTCAATACTATTCATTACTATTTACTAATCTTTAATCAAAAGTAGATATTATTTTGCTATAAATAATCACTTAATTGATTCCTATACAAAATCATGACTGAAGAATTAGAATAAAATGGCAATGTAAAGTTTAACCGAAAACGATGAAACTGAAAATCGTTTACTTGAGCTCGCGAAGACCAATTCTGACCAATGAAAATTCCATGTTATAAGAGTTGAGACTTTAAATAGTTAACAGTTGAATTCACAATATTTCAAAGACACAAATAAAATTCAATCATTGGAGGAAGAAGATAAAACAAAAAGACATTCCATTTTAGACATGTATTTTTCATAAAAACAAACTATCAGGTTACGTTCATTGATATATTTATAGTTTGTTCAGCTATCCTTTGCCGTTACGTCATAATCGGTGACATATTCGGCTGTTTTACGTATGTCTTATAATAGTTGAATGTTATTTTCCACAATTAACCTCAAAATTATAATCAATGACATATGTTAGAAATTGTTTTTTAATGGTCGCGTTCATCCCAACAAAGTTGATCGGGTAGCGATTTTTAGAGTGATCCATCAGTTCGTAATTCTGATAAACGTGCTAATAAATCCATCGACATAATATGTCAAATGTATATGAATACAACAACAACAACTCAGTTTTATTTGATATATAATACAATTATAAAATAGGTATTACTTCCAACCATTAAAAAATGGGATTCAATCACAATGAATTGAACTCTCCACTTTGGAGCATACTATGAAGAGTTGAATTTCCTGACAAACTATACAATTTATTAATGAAATAATAAGTCACCTCCAGCTGTTCACTCATTTTCCCTAAAATACAAACTAAAATATCTCCAAACAATGATATTAATAATATGTTTCCAACATAATCATATCATAAATCATAAATGACAGTTAATGCATCATCAATCGGTAGCGTGTAGCGTATTTTAATTCTGATTGAAAAAATGGCGACTGATACCACATCGCTCAATCTGGTCATTTTAGATTGGACAAATTTTCGTGCATTGTTTAGTCCAAGTTTTGGAACAATATTTAGAATGGATGTCTTTTGTTTCAAGCTATTTTAGACTATACCATTTTATTGAACAATGTTTAGATCAAGATTCTGCGCAGTGCTTTGATTTGATGATGAAATAAATATAACTCTTCCAAAAATTTCGTTAGTTATAAAACCGGAAAATTTGAAATATTTATTAATTAGCACGGCTGCTCATGTCACTAAGCGAATATTAACTTTAAAACAGAAAAGGACTGTTTGACATTGTACAAAAAAGCATGTTTTGAGATTTTCTCAATTGACATTTTAATCTCTTGTTTATTCCAAGACATATTTTTCAACCACATTAATACATAACCATAAATTATCGAGAATAATGACATTTTCATAGAGCATTTTCATCGTGGAACAGAAACACTAACAATAAATCAAATTGTTGAGAAAATAGAACCTATTTCTTACAATTTGACAGGGTAGACAATTTTTAATACAATTTTCAATTTTAGACTTAACAATTTGAATTGTTCCAAAACTTGAACTAGATAATGACAAGAAATTGTCTAATCTAAAATGACCTTTAGTTTTGTTTGAACTGAAAATTTGCGCTTTTTTCAACTGATTTGTTTCAAATTTCCAGCTTGAAGATGTTTAACGCAACTGAGCATGATTTTTACCGAATCGTGATTGAATAGCGAATTATATTATATATGTTGTAAAATGTATTATACGATTATATTTCTGGGGTGAACCCAAAGGTTATTTTTAAATAACTATACAATAATTGTATAGTAACTATCTACTGTCTGTGTCATTGTGAGAAACAATTTCGTAAATATGCCTGAGAAATGCAAAAAACACATGTATGGGAGAAAACAGGCAATAAATAAATTTATTTCTGAAAAAACTACCAAATGAAAACAGAAAAAAGGAACGAACATACGGATAAGAAAAGTAAACTGACATTATATGTAATGAAATAATATACAAAATCTAAGCTTCATCACTGACAGAATAATCTCCATCATCATTGTGGGAGTCCGATTCATTTAGATCTATGATAACCGGAAGGAAATGACAACCAACCATCAATGTATTTTTTTCCCAGTCAGTACTGATCAATTGGTTTGTGTGCTTGATATAGTGCTTCCATTTCTCAATAGTAACCTGAAATATAATTTTATTTAAACACCATGAAATATTCTGTTAATATAGGAATTTAAAAACGATTTCACTAGTTAATAAAATATCTTATTTTGGCCTCACCCTTTTCAAAATTCTAGCTAAAACTTCACGCAATCTAACTATAACATTACCACAATAATGTTTTTTATTTTTTATTTCGACGTTTCGGTAGCGTTCCAGCTACCGTTGTCAAGATTAACTGAAAAAAAAAATAAAAAACATTATTGTGGTTTTATTCCCAAAAAATAAGAGAAAAAATAATAAGTAATGCCACAAGGAACTTACAGAAGATATTTATAACATGACGTTTTATCACATTTCAAATACATACAGGGTAAGCTATCTTATCAAATCTCGACTGGTTCAAACGGTTTTTCAATAATTAACATTAATAAAACCAAATCTTGCCTGTGCAAGGGCTTCACTCCATATATTTAATACAGCGGTGGATGTAACAGGGTAAACCGAGGATATCTTGGAATCATAATATTTTTTGCACTGTGACCATACCATCTCTATGGCATTATACTGGCAGTGATAGGGTGGAAGTCGTAAAACCCGATGACCATGTTGTAGCAGTAGTTCATCCATTCTGAATAAAATAAAGAATTATGATAATATGCAAACATATGAAATATTTCGAAAATATCCAACCTATATATTTTTTCTGGTAAGTGCTTTTTTATCACATCCCACAGTTGATCTTTCATAGCGAATTATGAATAGGCTTCTTCCAGCTTTGATTTGGTATTTTCTCGACAAGACCACAATGATACGATGCATTTACCATGATTATCAATGAGGGCTCAGACAAGTTTGGTAATAATTGTTCGGTAAACCATTTTTCAAAATTTATGCAATTCATTGAATCATGGTAATCGCCCGATTTACTACCCGACTTGAAAACAAGACTGGCATTTTCCACAAAAACATCCTCGGAACCTGCATGTAGGACAATATAACGAACACCTTCACCAGTTTTTTTCCTCACAGTTTTTAAAGACCCATCTTGCCAGCTATTTCTAAATGCTCCCTTACTGAAAATCCAGGTTTCATCTAAGACGACTGGTTTCAATGAAAAATGATCATTTTGATCTTTTGTATACTCCCGCAAAAATCTTATTCTTTTTTGCGTAACTGTAAATTGCTCCATCAGATATTTTCGATTCGATATTGAGCATTTTCCTCACTTAAACTTCAGTTTGGCCAAAGCACCGGCCAGGGAACCCAAGGATATCTCAACTCCGTCAATATCTTTAAGTGTGTCTGACCCCTTATTAAGTATTCATCTGTTTTTATTCTTTTTTCTTATTTTCTTGCGAATCAAACCACAATAATGTTTTTTATTTTTCATTTCGACGTTTTGGTAGCGTTCCAGCTACCGTTGTCTAGATTAAATAGCAATAAAATGAATAAAATATCTGATAGGAACAAAAAATTATTTTATCCATTTTATTGCTATTTAATCTTGACAACGGTAGCTGGAACGCTACCGAAACGTCTAAATAAAAAATAAAAAACATTATTGTGGTTTGATTCCCAAAAGAATGAGAAAAAAGAATAAGTAATGCCACAAGGAACTTACAGAAGATGTTTTTATTCTGTCCTGAACAATTGTCTGTGTAGAACACAAGATCTATCATTTTTCCATCTTTTACAGCTGCAGTATTAACATTGTTTAGAAAATTCCAGACACAGGAACCGATTTCATTCGCGCCTCTTTTGCCTTCTCCCTCGTGCCATACATAACATGAAACGTCATCATCACGTGAACTAGCTAGAGTCAAGTTGTACATATTCAATTTTGAAATATAATAAAATGATGACGCATTATCAATTGGATACGGTAATGTAGCTTGTAAGTCATAAGTCACTACATACTTTCCAGCTTTCTTATCATTCTCTCTCTCTATTCTAGAAAGATCCTTTTCTTGCAAATGTGTCTCATACGTTTCTTTTATCACTTCTTTTCCTTGTATAGAAGCATTTTGAAACTCCAAACACTGATCCTTCTTTGGAAAGTAGAAATCTATGTTAAATTCCTTTGTAAATATATCATAGTATGAGCGGTATGAAGCAGATTTCACTCGTTTAGTTCTACATAATTCTTTGGAATCTCTATGTAATTGAGCTATTGTTTTTGATCCCTCTATATACTCTTTTTGAGTTCGTGTGCGACAATAGTGACTTTCAACTCGCGGTATGGATTTTATATGATCTCTAATTCCTTCCAGAATATCATTATCTCTAGCTTTATGATTTCTGTCCTCGTGTCCTCTTCCCTCATTTTCAATAATACCGTGCGTTTTTCTATCTTTGTGTTTTTCAGTTACAGTGCGTATAGTTCTTGATGTTATTCCCAATGTAGATATAAAAAACTTTTTACAAACTAAGTTTCTTTCCTGGTAATTGAAAATAAAAAGCATTATTTAAAGAACGTTTGGGATTACTGTATTTTGATTTTGTGCTAGGAGTCATTGCTGATGCGATGTAATCTCTCTGTCTTTGTAAATCTGCTAAGTTCCAGTATTATTCAAAAATTGTTTTTCGGCATTCTTTCGTGATCTTATCTGTACATTTCAACCTGCATTTTTCTGTGCAGAGGGGTAACAATTTTCTTGTAGCTCTAGTTGCCAGAGTTTTTATTTTAGTTCCATCTGCCGGTTTGAAAACTTCCACTGACTTAAAGTCTTTACCGCAGTTTCTTAAGCGCTTTGTTTGATTTTTCTTCCAATTGTGTTCGTTGAATTTTCTTTTTCTTCCTCTTTTTTTTTGGTAGGTCTTCATTTTCATTTGAGTTTTTTTCTACCTGTTTTTTCTCAGAATTCTGGTTTTTATTACCAACATTTTGTCTTCTTGGGTCATTTTCATCATCTGAGTCTGACGAATTTGACTCACTTGAACTTATGTGATAGTGTGAATCCTGTTCTGATTTTCCTGAACCAAATGGTTCCGAACAACTGGACGAACTAGATTTATCAGTAGAAGACTTAACCCTTTGCTGGTTATCTGAAAAATATTGATATTATTGATTTTTTAACATTTGAATAAAAAATATCATCCATACCTTGACTTTCTATTAATTCATAGTCTTCAAGTGCTATGGAAATACTTGTTGGTTCTTCTACGGTTATATATTTCTCAGTATCTTTTAAATGTCTATTTGAAGGACATACGTTAGATTGAATCGATTATCTTCATTACCTGAAAAATATAAATTACATTCTAAAGAGCATTACAGTCTTAAAAAGATTTATAAAGAAAAACAATTAAATCAACAAAATGGGTAGTGTACTTAATTAAATATTAACTTAGAAATAACTCTATAAATTCTAGTTATTTTTTGCTAGGAGTAGTTTCTGATCTAATTTCAGCTAAATTTTATGTATGAACATTACTTTTTTCTGGATGCGCATACCTTTATTTCTGGAAAATTCCTCGAGATCTATTTTTTCCGATGAATCTCTACCCTCCATTTTAATTACACATGATATTATATTTGATTCTTGATGAGCAATCATTTTTTCTGCTTTATTTTTGTTAAGTTCCCCGAGATCTATTTTTTCCGATTAATCTCTATCCTCCATTCTAATAACAGATGATATTATATTTGATTCTTGATGAGCAATCATTTGTTCTGATTCAACTATTTCTTGTAAGTCACTGATAGTTTTAATTGTACCTGCAAAAAATGTACATACTACCTAAATGATACATATTTTCAAAATACCTTCTTGACTAGGGTCCTCATTTTTTGCCCTTTTGTTCTCAATATCGCTGAAATATTTTTCTATTTTCCACATTGGGTCATCAACGTTATGATATTCTAAATTTGTC
>CAJUYG010002402.1:2343-32778 GCA_910591675.1 Galerucella calmariensis | reverse complement strand
CATCTATTGTCACGGTAGCTAACAACGTAGATTACGGATTGTTTTATCGAGGTTTACTCCTCTAAACTGAAATTACTTGAGAAACTTCAAAATGCTGATGTTTATTTATAACAAATTATTGTTGGAACTCCTTTGACTTCAGGAATTAACTTTTATAATGCTTCAGGGTGTGCCTTCGATTTAAATATAACAAATAATAAGTGGATTTGTTCTATATGTTGTGCTGTTTACTTTGTCATAATAAAATGCAATGAAATATACCTCAGTTTCTTATATTCTGAATTCTGAGCAGTTGGCGATAAAATTTTGTATGCACCACGTCAGCAAAGTGTCTTTATCGGACTCGCCCATTATTCGCCTCGCTTCGCTCGTCTCATAATTTCAGACTCGTCCGATAAAGAATCACTTTACTGCCTTGGTACATAATAACTATTATTATATTTGTGATAATTAATTATTTAAGAGTGATCTTCTAAATACATTTCTGTTTGGATTAGGCTAATTAATGTATTTGAATGCTCATTTACATCGAGTATTACTACTAGAGGAGAGAAGCGGATGTATAAAGGAATTCAAGGATTACAATTACACTTGGGAGTTCTCTTAATACTAAATCAATTGAAAGCATATACGGTGAAACTAATGAACCATTCCCAGTTAAATTAAAAATAAAATTATAGAGTAAAATACCCATTTCTTCATCTCAATTAACTTGTGTTTAACCAATCTGAAGTTATTAAGCATCTATACATCGGTACATGAAGAATGAAACAATATTCGACTACCAAAAGGGCACCAGTGGTTTCAAATTGAGAATGTTGTAATAAAGCGAATGAACATAAAAATCAATTTCCACCTATAGGTAAAAACAACCTTCAAAGTTGAACGACAAAAAAGGAAAAATTCGTAACTAGCAAAACGAGAAGAGAGACGGATTCAAACGTCTAACTCAAGGTAGTTAATTTTGAAGTTATTGAAGGTGAAGCCGGTGTGAAGTTGACTGTTTGCCGATGTTGCCGGCGAATTGGAAATCGATTTATATACTATGCTTAGAGTTAGGCAGGAAAACGGGAACAGGGAAGATATAGGAAGACATAATTAACGTTAGTTTAAGGGCGATGATAATACGGGGTAGTCCTTAAGTAATTGTACATAGAAATACAGTACAATCTCAAAAAATAATTATCGTACACACAACTACATTTTTCGAACGTAATTTCATTAAATAATAATCACTAAAATTTGATGCTCTCTAAAACCGTTAAGATTTGGAGATACTAACATGAATATTTTTTGTTGTTGTAATGATGCTGCTTAAATTATTTTTTACAAAAGTAGCGCTAATTTAAAATTCAAAAAAGTTTTGCGTATATTTATGCCGCATACGTGGCCTATGATGTGGATCCCTCTACAAAATACATCGAAATAGATACAAAATTATGATTCCTTGTATCCAGAAACCCCCAACATCAAATTTTTGTGCATATACGTCAAAAAGCGTTAAAGTAATTGAAAGAAACAAAAATTGAAATTTCATGTTTAACACCCTGTATCTCTCTTGATATCAACATTTAATTGAGGCTAGTTAATTTAAATCGCAATATTTTAAAGTGAAGATTGTACTCAAGGACCACCCTGTATAAAGTTATAGGAAACGTGAGTAGGTATTTATATTAAAAAACAGGAAACAAAAACAACATGTTTCCCATCTAAAGTTGTTTTTAAATATTAGTTCAGGCGTCATGAAAACGTTAACTATGCAGCTAATTTTTGACATAATATATAAATAGTCATTTGGGACTAAATCAGGCAAACGTGGTTCCCTTTTCTGTCTGGATGTTCAATTGCCAATACAATTTTGTCTACTTTTTCAAATATAATACCATACCAGACTTGGAAAGAATGCCACTCAATGGTACACAGATCAAAAGCAATAGAAGGAGCTGGGATAGGAGTGTTCGGGCCAGGAACCAAACACTCTGAAAGCTTGGGAAAAATCCCAAGTATCTATCAAGCGGAAATCCACGCCATAAGAAAGTGCGCCCAGTTCAATATTGGTAAAGGATACAGAAGGCAAAGAATTATCATGATAACGGATAGTCAAGCAGCCATTAAAGCACTGAGCTCTAAAATGGTGTGGGAATGCCTATAGACAAGCTCAATGAACTAGGCGAGAACAATATATTCACCCTACTATGGATTCCAGGACACACTGGAATAGAAGGAAATGAAATAGCAGATGAACTAGCAAAGAGGGGGACTAAAATACCTTTCTGGGGGCCTGAACCCTTTTGCGGAATCAGCTCCAATGTAATATTGGAAGAAATAGGTAAAGCCGAGAAAGAGAGGAGATCTGACCATTGGAAAGATCTAGTAGGGCTAATGCAATCAAAGACTCTTCTGGGTGACTACAACCTGTAGAGATCAAATGAATGCATAAGTCAAAGTAAAACCGCACTAAGATCCTAACGAGACATTGTCGCCTGAATGGGCACCTGAAAAACTCAAAATAGTGGAGGAAGAAGAATCTAGATTTTGTGGCATGGAAGAAGAAACCTCCTCCTTTCCAACTGCACAGCACTTCAGAATTCTAGAGCACAGCACCTGGGAGATTACTGGATAGAAGAGGAACATTTACCTAAGTTGAAGCTTAGTTGAAGCCTGCAGACATCCTAAAATTTCTCCGGGAAAAAGGACTAAAGGAACTACTAGTTTCTGAGACTCTTCTCAGAAACTAAGTAGAAGTAAGAGGGCACAATAGATATTTTAGGTCTCAGTGAATGTCACCGCAAAATACATACATACAAACATACATTTCCAAATATAAACTGAGTCTTCAGGGGCAAGCTTTGTTAGAAATTAGAATACTGCAATTCTCTGATTTAATTAGGAACTGAGGAAAAAACCATGTAGGTACATTATGTCCATGGTACTTTAAATAGGTATGCAAAATAGTGTATAAATTAAATTTAACTGAAAAAATGAATAATTTGATAAAATAATATTATAATGATCTAAGTGATATGGTTCTTGTCCCATCTTGTACCTTAAGGGTCATCTACCAAATTCGACCTTGCACAATTATGCTTTGTATATTTTTTTTGCACGATTGATCTTTTTGTTTATTTACAGCATCGGTTGTCAGGACGGTAGGTTGTGTTTACTGGTTTCCAAGTTTAACACGTCGGTAAGTGATTTACTTACCGTTCAGACGTCGAAAAGTAATAAATAGCATAAAAACAATTTCACCAAAATGCAAAATATATTTTAAAATGATCGAGAAGTATAAATGTCACTTTTGACATTTCGTTCATTTCTAAGAAATTTAAATTATTTTATTCGGAATTTATTTCAATACGATCGCGCCAAAAATGGTATAAGCATCTCGAACGTTAAGGGTAATTACAACGTTTGCATGTAGATTCCTCTCGTAAAGTTGGACAAAAAATTATGAGGATTAAGGGGTCTAGCACATTTACTTTTCGAAATACAGGGTGTTGAAATTTTGAAAACTTGAATGTTTTAATTCGATAACTTTAAAATGGATGGATAAATTAATTTGACATTTGGCAGGTTGTTTTTAAATATGAAAGGGCATATTTTGATAGAAATAGTAGTTTGTGCAACTGTAGTAGATATGATGGCCATATCGCACGAGGACGAAGTTTAAGCACGACGCCGTAGGCGGAGTGCTCAATCGTTCAAGTGCGATATGAACAATCCACACGAGTCGAGCAGCATATTTTTTCTACGACATACTTAAGAAAAAATCTAGAAAATAAAAATTTCTATAAACTGTAATATAACTTCAATATAACTTTAACAATTCAATTTTATGTTTTCACTAATTTTTTGTGGTAAACGTACAGTTCTTGAATGTCCAATTTGTATAATGCTACGGTTTACCTTTTTAAATATACGATGTTGTTATAAGTAGATGTTGCCAGTGGGACTCCCTCATGAAGGGTACCGTACCATTATCTATAATAATGAATATTCTGCTAAATATTTCAAACGTCTACCTTTTGTCGTTATTAATATCAAGCAGAATAATTATTTAAAAATAAAATTAATAATAAAAAAAAACTTCTTCACGGGGAATCGAACCCGGGTCTAGCGCGTGAGAGTCTGGTTTGCTTACTACTCGACCACTGAGGAATATGCAAATTGTTTATCTATAACGTCAAATGTATTACATACTTTTTGCTTAAAAGGAACTAAAGTTCCTACTGCGTGTCCCGCGACACGTTCTACCTTTTGGACATGTTAATTCAATTTTTTATTTAATAATTAGTACCCTAAACTTAAGAACCTAAAGCAAACCAAGTGCCTTTTGTCAGAATTAGTTACGGATTTCTCGCTGACTCAATACGGCACAGGATTTATTCTTAAAACTTCAGTTATCAGTTTCAAGATAATCGTAGATCCAATTACTGCTCGTAACCAGAACTTGTATTTTACTCACTAATCACTTTCACTTATAAGTTTAAACTTGCATAATTTAATATTGTAAAAGTGATTCGTAACTTTATTATTCATTCACCTACATAACAATGTCTGAACAGCTGACGGACTACTTTGGTGTACTAGGTGTCATGTTAAAATTAGACAATGAATACACGGTAAAATCGAAAGATGCTGTCATTCGTTTCGTATGTATATACAGATTGTGAAAAGTCTTTTCGCGACATACGATTTACACAGGAAAATACGAGAAAAACTACTTGAAAGAGAGAGAAGAATAATTATTGTGGGCAGTCAGCGTTGGGCGTGTGTTTAGTTGTTTAGTTGTTTAGTTGCTAATATAGGTGCAGGATGCAGAATTTTATGCTGAATTCAATGAAAAACAAAAAAGTAAACTTCATGTTGTCTTGCTTAGGCTGAACGTATATCTCAACATATTTTTAAAATGTGTATCGGTGCAAATACAACTACTTTTATTTAAAACATTTCTTTGTATTATTTATCCTGAGTAAGTTATTGCTTTTCCACACTCTAATGGGCAACCCTGTATATAAACAATATCTCGAACGACGTGGAGTTTGTTCATTGTTAAAATTATATGTTTATTTTTACTCCGCTATTTCTACTCGAAGCTATGTTGAAACAGGTGTTAGTTGTTCTATAAATATAAACCACTAAATATTTCTCTGGGAGGTAATTTTAAATCATGAGTTGATTATTTTTTTGTATTAATATTTGAATATTTTGTTTATGTCAAACAACACCGAGTAATTATTTCCTGTCTATTTTTGTTGAGCGATAATTTAATTTAATCGGAGAATAATTTTACAATCGACGTACTGCAATATTAAATTAATTCATAATAATAGTTTTCAGCTAAATTATATGATCAAAATGCCATCCGCCGGTCTCATTATTATTATTATGCAAATAGACAAACACCTCATGATTATAGACAAATCGGCGAACACATTCTTCTTGTATATTACAAATAACTTTCGGAGTATTTCTATTTTAGGGTTTATATACATACATTTTAAATAACCCCATGGACAAAATCTAGAGTGTGAGGTCTGGAGATCTTAGGGGCCACTCTTTTAGTCCTCGTCGAACAATCCACCTAACCTAACCTAACCATTATTTTTTCAATTTATGAATATTAAAAGATGAACACTTTTCCAAATTTGTGCTATTAAATTCATTGTTTCTTCTAGATTAAAAAAAACGTTATTTTCATAACTAATTATTCAGGCAAATCTGCCTCTGTAGGTAGTTAATAAAATGCCCAAGCAGCTGAACAGTCAAGAGATGGTAACATCTTTGTTACGCTATTTTGAACGAGAATGCCGAAATGGGGGCCTTCTTCTCCCGCTTACTGCTGTAAGAGACGTAAGTAATAGTATTCGCTATTTGTATTCATTATTATTGAGAACTGTCAATCTAACATTAGATTGACTTTTCTAGTTCTCGTTAAGTAATTCAGCTGATTGATTTCACTTTTCATATTCCTAACGTACAATATAACAAATAAAAGAACCATGAGACCTCAGGGAGATCCGAGCTCGTGATCTCCTGCTTATTAGTCAGGCGCTTTAAGCACAAACTAAGCCACTGCGCCAGCTAATGTAATTGCTCTAGTTGAACGTTTCAAAAAATAAGCTTGTTAAAAACGATATAAACTCATGAATTTTTTCATAAGGCAAGTTCAAGATTTAATAACATTACTGTATTGTTTTGACATCGATACTTGACGAGTGTGCAAAGTTTAGAAAACATTTGCTCGTTTGAAGTGAGTCAAAATCAAGTCCAAAGGAGTCAGTTATAAATAAATATACATACATACAAGTGAAGCTTATTATAAGCGTACTAAAATGGAAATTGAAATTATTCAATTTAATTAAACCCAACTATGAAAACGGCATCTTATTATATAGAATCGTTTGGAATCTTTTACAAGCAGTCAGAATATAATATGAGATAAATTGTTACAAATTTCTTATAAAAATTATTCTATTTTAAATTGCATCTATGGATACTACGCATTATCGAGGTTTTAATAACACATCAATCATCCATGACCTTGATGGAAGTAAATTCAGTGACCTATATTCCTCTCCACATAATTTTCGTTCGTGTTCTCGTGAATTTGGTAAATCTGAGCAAGATGAAGGAATGCGGTCGTGCATTTTTGAATATGAAATTAGCTAATCAAACTGAGCTCAACTTTCAATTGGGTTTTATATGCTTGGTAAGGTAATTTTGAACATTTTACGTGCGCGCCAGATTAACCTATTAATTTTTTGATAACACATTTTAAAAATGAAAAAATTGTCTTGAAGACTTTAAATTCAACTATCGCTAGAGAGAAAATTGAAGAGGTATTCAATTTCACACGTTTAAACCTAAAGTAGGTAGTAAAACATTTAATTGAAAATTTTATTTAAAAATGAAAAAAGTTTAAGCATAATTTTTTTATTGAACTGCTTAAATGGGTTTCTTAGCGAAATTAATTTTTGCTATTTCCGTAGTCTATTTGATTTTAAGAAAACTTTAAAACTGGTCAAATTCAAGTTAAGTTGAGAAATTAAAGAAGTAGGTGCAGCTTAACAAATGTGTTATGGCGCATGTCTATGTAAATACGCCCGTAATGACACGAAGGATCGACAGGTTCACGTGAAAAGGTATTAATGTAAAACAAGTAAATGTAGCGAAAATAGTCGTTTAACTTACTAGTGCGGAAAAGTCACTATACGGACGTGTTAGATATACTATTTTTGAAACTTTAGTTCTTTACGCCAGGTTATGTTTGAGCGACCAGGGGTCGCGACGCAATTAATTGTTAATTAATTGTTAATTAAAATAAATTCTTATATTAATATATGTGTATTTATTTATTGATTAAAAAAATTTGATTATTGCTTAAAAGGAACTAAAGTTCTTACCGTGTGTCCCGTGACACGTTCTTCAATTTTATCATTTGAAGAGGCTTGTACTAGTGCCTTTAAAAAATTGTTGGAACATACGTTTCTTTTTGTTAAAAATTATAGCAGAATTCTAACAAGTTTCTTAATTTTTCAATCATTTGGTCAACTACAACCATACAATAGTAATTTGTGCAACTAGTGTGGATATGATGGCCATATCGTACGAGGACGAAGTTCGTTCAATCCAGACGAGTCGAATAGTATATTTTTTCTACGACACACTAAAGAAAACATCTAGAAAAATAGTTATTTATGATACAAGTGCGTGAAGTTATACTTTTGCGCACGAGTTGCTAAAATGCAAGGCACGAATGTAGCGAGTGCCTTTTTCGCAACGAGTGCGCAAAAGTATTTCACACACAAGTGTCATACAAAACTTTATCTACGACCACATGAAGAAAAAATAAAAAAAGTGCTCTGAACGGGTTAAAAAACATTAAAATAAATTTTCTAAAACAAATATATCTATACACAACGAATTCTAATTTCAGGTGGTGTGCAATCCGAAGAAATGCATTCTTCTCGAGTTTCTTCAATTTAAAATAAGTGTAATTAAAATTTTAAATATAACAGAAAATATTTTTCACTATGTCTGACACTTCTGTCAAATTTTCTGACAACACAAAAGTTTATACAACAAACGACTAAATTCAAGGCAACTAGATACTAATTACGTAGCTAAAAAAGAGTGTTAAAATGAAAACCCTATTTAAAAAGCATAGGTCATTTACGCACGCTTTTGGGTGTGATAATGAAAAACCCATATAAAAAACGTTGTTCATTTACGCACGGTTTTCAACGTATGTATAATATATGATTTCACACATTTTTTTTGGTTCGTAAATGACTAATTTTAAAGGTGGTCGTAGATAAAATGCATTTTAGAATGAGCCTTTAAGGTAGATGCCTAGATCTCAAAACAAATATGTTTATTTGAAAGCTTAATGATAATATTTCACCTTGTGCAACTTTTTTTCGAAGAGAGTTAAAATGAGAAGTATTGGAGATATTTTCATATAAAATACCACGAGATTGAAAATTTTGTCGGCAAAATTTTTCGATTGTCATGAAAGTTTGTTTTTTAACAAAACCACGAGCCGTCAGGCGATTAAATGTCATGAGAAAAAGTACCTAAAAGCAACAAATATTTGAATACGACAAGAGAAAAATTGTACCTTACAAAATTTTTAGTTGAGTGGTATTCGACATTACTATTTCACGAGAGAAAAACTAAAAAATCATATGTTTAAACGTTTTATTTATTGCAAACTGCAAATTATACAAAGCCAAAAAATAATATTATGAAAAAAAATTTACTTATTTATGTAAAAAGTACAATTATTATAATTGTACGTACTACGTAGTAGCATTATTTTGGGGATTGTTTTGCATCATCGCTTCGCTCATTCTGCAAACCTTCACATGCGTGCCTTAAAAATGTACTTTTAACACTTATATCATAAATAACTATTAGACAGTTAAATAAATAGATAAACAACTTAGTTTCCTTAGAAACCACTAGTAAAGATTTTATATTGAATTTCATCACAGAGTGATAGAATTTTATACACATAGATTTGATATATTAAACGTTAAAAAATTGCCGCGAGAAGACAATAAATTGCCAGTTCAAAACTTTCAAATTTTTGTCAGTTATCAATTTACTCTAGTGAAATAGTCTGTAAAATACTTTAAATTAAAGCAAAACTGTTAAGGGTAAATTTTTGGTTAAATTGCTTTGATATATATAGGTAGTGTGCTTTTCCAACTAACATATTATGTATATTTAATTAAATTTCAAAATTTCTAATTTATAATGTAAGTATGTTGAAGTCTTATGTTTCTTGGGTTTTCAAATTTTTTTTTCTCTCACTATATCCAAATGCCAATTATTTTTATTGAATTAAATTTAATTACCTATTATTTGTTACTGGAATAATTAATAATTTTATCATCGCCAAATACGTCCTTCGTGGTATAATTTCTTTCTAATATTACTTGCATGATTACTTCTTAAGATTTTCCAGTTCAATGTTTTTAAAATGCTCAATGAGTTATTTCAATATTTTCAAGATTTCTTGCGATTGGTACAAGTCTGTGGACACAAAAATTTGAGCAAAAAATTGATTGTCGATCATTTTTTGACAATTTTTAATAATTCCAAATTTCTCAAATTTTTTGATCAAAATTCGTCCGAATCTAAAGAGGTCGATTTGACGTGGAATGGCCCTACTGCATTTTAAATTATTACGACCTAAATGTTCCGACTATGACAATATTGAGCGAATTAATCAAGAGAAGAGACAGTAAATGTATAATGTATACAGTACTGCAACCATAGTATGACCCAAACAGTACAATAACAAATAAGGTTTTAGAATATCTCAATAATAAATAATATATTTTCAGGCGTGAAGTAATATTTGACCTTCTCTCATTCAGGTAATAATTCAATAAGCATGAGATTATCACTCAACCGCACTGACATTCGACTACACCGCTTAAATTTAAATGAAATTCACACCGGCATCCATGCGTGTAAAATTTAACTACTATAATAGATAAAAGGTCACAGCGTGTATAAATGGCAATTAGCTCTTATCATTTGAGTTCAATTTGTATAAATGCGAAATACATTACAATGTAGGTTATTCGTTTAAAAATCCGGATTTTTTTATTAAATCAACAATTCAGGACATTCAATATGGTACAAGTAAACCTGCAGTATACAAAGGCAATCACTGCTATTGTTCTACAACAAAGAGTGATGGTTGAAAACATAGACATCACTGAGTTTAATATTAGGTGTATTAGACTGATAATGGGAGATTATGTAACTTAATGCCAATTATTATTAAGCAATGCATGTACCCAATTTCAATATGGCGAAACTTTTCTGATATTTTTAATATTTGGAAGGATGATAACATCCCCTTTAATGGTTTGCAAATACCTCAATAAGTTATTTTTCGCTTATTACGGAATTTATATACCGAATTAATACTTAACCAAATTTTTTTGTACTTCTGATTTTTGAAACTTTAGTTCTTTACGTCAGGTTATGTTTGAGCGACCAGGGGTCGCGACGCAAAAGATCTGACCGTTACGTTACGCTACGTTATGTTACGTTGCTTCGTTATGTGCCTTGCTTGCGTGCTTGTGCTCTCTCCTTAGTCTCTCTCTCGTTTACTAAGCAGCGATTCATATGCTCCGGCCGGGATTCGAACCCGGGCCGCCCGCGTGGAAGGCGAGCATTCTACCACTGAACCACCGATGCTATATTAAAATTCTATGCAAAGCTGGTATTCGCAGTGGTATTCGCATTCGCAGTGCTGGTGATCTACTTGAATTTGTTCGGATACATTTTTACTATTAATTCCATAATTTTTTTTGCGCGATTGATCTTTTTTGTTCATTTCGAAGAAATTTAAATTATTTTATTCGGACTTTATTTCAATACGATCGCGCAAAAAATGGTATAAGCATCTCGAACGTTAAGGGTAATTACAACGTTTGTATGTAGATTCCTCTCGTAAAATTGGACAAAATGATATGAGGATTAAGGGGTGTAGCACATTTACTTTTTGAAATACAGGGTGTCATAGACTAAATTTTCGGCTTAATTCCATTTTTCGACACCATCAACTTAAAAAAATCAGTGTAGGTACAGCTTTAAACGGAGTGTTCTGAAACTTTGGCGTTAAGTGAACTAAAAGTAACAGTTAATATTGACATTAATATTTGTTGACATGCACCAACTATCCCAAGTAACAATTTGAGTTTTAACTTGGTATACAGGATACCTATAAAGCTTATTTCATTCTATTTTCATAAAACTTCTTCATCTATGGGATACTTATAAAGCTGTCACAAGTAGGCTTCAAGATAAAAGGGAGAATCCTAAGACGGGTTTCAGGAGTAATTTAAAAGATCTTTTTAAAACCTACTAGCTGAATTTTGAAGCCTAGCATAACGTTTTTAGGATAACCATAAACCTTATTATTAAAACATTTATAAGAGTAACAAATCCCAGAGCTGCTTTAAGAGTATGATAAAGCTGAACAATAAGAGCATCATAAGACTAAATTTATAAATTATAAATTTGTTTGCTCTTAAAATAGTTTAAGAAAAATCTTCCATAATATTATTCGGTTTTATGGTACTCCCATCTCCAGTTTATTTCCAAAGATGTCCTGAACATAAACATATTATTAGAAGAATGTATTCGATAATATAAATGGCTGATAAAACTACATATTTCCAAAGGCTCAGTGGTTCCGTAAATTTTCAAACGAACACTACATTTCTGTTAAAACTTACTATGATGGGATATATATTTTGACGCGCCCGGTGAAATATTGATTTTCAAGAAATGAAAATAAAAAAGTTTCCGCAGTAACATTTTTTTTACTACTATTTTTGCAAGTATTCCTATTTATTTACTTATGTTATATTATATTATATGTATGTTTACAACTAATTTACGTTACAAGGCTGTTTTTGTTGCTTTCTTCAACCGAAATTTACAAAAAGTTGAAATATTTTTTAATGAAGAAATTATTGGTAGTGGCTAGTAAATAATCAGAAATCTGACGGAACTATAAATATGGTTGTTAAAACTAAGAGAATATAGGTGATAATAAATATATATTTTAAACTATTTTACAATACTTCAGCTCTTACCACATTCAAATAAATGATATACAGTGTGTTCACAGATGGGGCTGACGGGAGGAGTATTTTACTTTTGATTTAACGACAAAAGTGATTATTCATAGAAAAAGTTATTTTATGCACTCATGTGTCATTTTTATGCACCATTATATCATCATGACAAATAGATCGACGTTATTTTTAGTCCATTTAGAGCAGCCTAAATGAGACATCTTTTGGTTTTTGCATAAAATTGGAAAAAATATTGTATGTAACATCAGAAGTGTCTTTACTGCACTTTTTGAATCGACGTCAATTTTTCCATTTGTGAAAAAAGCACCACTCCATATACTTGCTGCATACAATATTTTTTTAATTCTATACTAAATTTCGTGCAAAAACTAAAAATAGTCTCATTTTAGGTTGCTCTAAATGGACTAAAAATGGCGTCGATTTGTTTGTCCATTCCATTCGTGAAAAAAGCACCACCTTAGCACTTGTTGTATAAATATCTATTCTTTTAATCGGAAGTGTTTGTTATTAGGATAATACACATTCCGACACCCCTAAAAGCCGCCCTCCTACCAAAAATTGTCTCGTAGTACAATTCGAGTTTCAACGGTAGGTAATACAAATATTTTTAAAAGGCATGGGACCGAGGACTATTATCTTAATATAAAAATAAGCAGAAAACTTTATAAATATTAACTTTTGTCATAAAATCGTACAGGAAATGAATAGTCTTCTGCTTGCATAGAATAATATTCACAATAGTTATTATCTTTGAGTAATATTACAACTCTTATAAATGATTTCAATTATTTCAAATTTGTGATTTTATAACGTAAATTAAAATAACTCTAAAATTATAATCTGAAATACATTAGTTGGGAGCAATAGCCACTACCACAAAAAATGTCGACTCCCAACCTTCTAGCGACAGAACGAGTAAAAACCATTTGGCATAAATATAAACCTTCTTAAAACTATTCACTATAAAAATGCTTTCATTTTATGCTACTTTGAGGTAATTTTGACTTGGAAAAGTATGTATTAAGTCAAGAGAACAAAAAATATTTCTTAAGACTATTTAGTCCTAGTGACATAACCTAAAATTTACTCTTGACGTTTTGTTTATCTTCGACGAAATTTGTTGTTTACTATAATTGAAATGCCATTTAAAATAGTCCAAACCATCGAGGACAATCAAATTTGTTTGTCTGTAGTTCCTAGCAATTGAGAAGAAAACGGATTGTTATACTGGCCAAATAAAAATAATAGGTTCAAAATAGATATTCGAATTATCAGTAGGCGGATCACAAATTGTGTTTACAAACGTATTCACGACTTGTTTGGATTTAAAACTGTTTTTTAGTTTTTTATTTTCTTTCTACTTACGGTAATAGTTACCACTTTTTTAATTTTAATCCCTTTTTCCAAAAACGTTGCCATTTTCTCATATGGTATGTTATTAGATTTCTTAAAAAGTTGGGTTTCCTATTGAAGAGTACTTTTTAAAACCATACTGCCTCATTCACCTCTTATAATTTACTTATTTATATCAGTTTTAAGATTACAACTTTTAAGTGTTTATTATCTAAGAAACTAAGCCTACTGCACTCTTTAAAACTAACTTTTAATATTTTTATAAGGGAACTACGCAATGAATATATCCTTATTAAAACAAAATTATCTTTAGGAGTATTATAAGTGTGAACTGCCCTATCACTGCAAATTGTAGGATACTTATAGGGGAGTAATAAGATTACAATATTTTTAAGATAATATGGATTTGAGACTATACTTTAAAGTTCTTTTTAAAGCTTTACTATGAAGCAATATTGCCTTCAAGTCATAAAAGTACATATTATAACCTTTTTAAAACAAGAGTGTATAATTCTGCTTTTATAAAACTCTAATAAAACATAATTAAAACTGGCTTCACTTAAAAATGTTACTTGGGATGCTGTTATAAACATGCAACACTTAAAAGACTTTATATAATTATGTTTGTATCCAACGATAAAAATTCTGTCAGTCGTAATACAGTTACTGTTTTGAAAACACAGAAACTAGTCGGTACAGAATCACGGAACAAGAAGTTAGAGTGAGACGATGTCGTCGTCCGTCTGTTGGAGGAAAGTAGGTCAGTTGAACGATCTAAGCAAAAGGAAATAGGCATCTTTCTAGAAGATATAGTGTAGTATTAACTGTGACAGAGAACGGATGTGGGGAAGCTTCAATTTTATTGAGTAATAAGAAAATATTTTATTCCGCAGAAAAATTGCAGACAGAATATTTGATATAATTATTGCTTAAGTATAAAAGTTACCAGCGACGGCTCAAGTATAATTTGGCAATTATTATCTATATAGAATGTTGCAGATTAGAGAAGGTGAATTAAAATTTTTTAATAAGTGCATTTATAAAATATTTATTAACCTGCGACATGTTCACAAGGATAGTCTGTCCAAGTGAGCGTTCCATATAAGTTTCCTATCCAGAATAATCCCCAAATATTTTTACTTCCGCGGTGGAATGTTTACCAATTATATTTTCCTATTGAGGGAACTATTACTGTTTTACAAGGCTTTACAGACATCTGTTCCCTCTTTGTTTTCACTTTTTTCTGTTACTGTAAAGACTAAATCTAAAATAATTTCATTTTTGAATGTCCCGTCACATATATTACCTAACAAAACATGGGATCAAAATGTGAAGTTGAACACCCTATTCAACGATGCAGCAAAACAAACAATTTAAGATCAAAAACGGTAGAATGTTAATTGCAGGTTTAAAGGTCTAAAGTAATGAAAAAAAATTAGTACAGGGTAATTAGCCGGCCGTTACTAGTGAATATTTCTTAAAACAAAATATAAAGCTGAAAGTTCGTAAGTCGGTAGCTTTCAGTATAGTGATTCCTAAATAATCCGATTTGTACATTCCTGTATCAATCGGCTGGTTCTATAATACTTGTTCTTGCTTGTCGAGTACGATTGGGTGTCGAATGAGATAAACGAGTTTATGCACGTTTGTCTTATTCCTGTTGGTGCGTGCTGCTCAGTGCTGCCTAACGTGAGGTAAGAAATTATCGAGCAGCGTTGACAAAATTATCGGATTTTTCAGAAAACTATGTTACACACAGAATAATTTAAAACAAGGGCCCTAATAAGAAAATATTATGCACGAATTTTTTAAAATTCATTTTATTAATAATAAAATGTTTCTGGTAAAATATAAAAACTTGAAAACATATATTATGTGATAAAATATATAAAAAAAGAAACAAAAACATATATTCTACTCATTTACTCTTCTAAACATTAACCCGACATAACATCTCGAAAAAAATCACAGTCAAAAAATCATAAAGATAAAAAAAACCTATTCAAAGCAAACTTCGACATCGTCTTCATCGTTCTTTTGATAAATATTATTTGAAGACATTGCGTTGTGATGATACCTATTTATGTCCCATGTTATTTCAATAATGCGTTTCAATAATCAGTTATAAGTACTTAGCGGTTTTTAAGTATGTTTAAAAAAGGGGGGCGTTAAAAAATCATTTATTCTTAAAGTGGGCAGTAGACAAAAAAAGGTTGGAACCTATGGTTTAGAGGATGCCGAATCTGACACAGATGAATCCGAAGATTTCGTTACTTCTAATGAAGAATCCACAGACGAAGAATGTTAATTTATATCTGATGTGAAATGAATAGAATTTATTTCTAATTTTTTTTATACTTAAAAAAATTGTACTGCTGGAGAATTATTATATTTTTATAAACCTGGCTTTGCGATTTTTTAAGTTAATTATTGATTTCTGTAATACGTAACCCTTTTGTATTGTAAGATGAAAAAATTTCAAATTTCCGTATAAATTTTGATTTAGAATACTGCCAGAGAAAAAAAAACAATTTTTAGATTTGAATGTAGGGGTAATAATATGAATCCGGTAAAAAAATTTTTGGAACAAAAATTGTTGAAAAAATATATTTTTTTAAATTCTCTTTAAAAAATAAATATTTCTGCGGAAATATCAAATATTTAAACAATTTATTACGTTCAAATTGGCATTAAAATTAGCAAAATAACTAATTTTTGAAAATTAAAAAGAAATCACAAAAAATATGTCCCTTTAACGTCCATAAATCAGTACAATCCCTTTTATGAAAAATGTTTTTTGTACAAAATCCGAAAATTATTTTTTACTCCGAAATTTTAACTAGAAACCTCATGGGTTATTGTAAGTCACGTGGCCTCGCCAGAGCCAATAGTAACGCGGCAAGCAAGAACGAAGACAGCTGTCGTTATGCGCTCTCTATCACACCACAGCTTGTCTATAGCACTACAGGCTCATACCTATTCATTATTTGTTTGATCATCTGGCAGGTAGAAAGCCCCACCGAAATGATCTGTCTTTTTGGGAATCTTATTTTTTAGTTATAAATAATACTGCATTAAAATTTCAAGTTGCCTCTTGAACATTTTTTATAATTTTTTGCAAAATATTTTTGCACGCGTCTGGCAATGTTAAAACCCCGATTAAATTATCTGGCTTATTTTTCTTCGTATTCATTAAGTATTACACTGCAACATATATAAATTGCGTAGTGCCTCAAATATATTTTTGGGGAAAAAAATAATATTTTTAAAAATGTAGGGATTGATTTAGCCCCGCTACTCACCAGCCAGGTCTACAATCCCGAGTTGGGATATAATAGGAGAGGTATCTGACAAGTTTTCAGCTTGCCTCAAATACCTACCCAAAAATTGGTGCCAGCTCTCCTACTATGGGTACGCGTAGCGGGTGGAGTGAGAAGACTGTGTGCCGCGCGCGTCTGTCCAGTCGGTTTATGAACTTATACGAGATAAGCTTACAGCCAAACAGCTGCTAAATTTAAAGTTAAAATTTCTCCAGGGGATGCCGATACCCACATCGTTAATACAGCTTGCACATTTTCTAAAGAAAATAAGAAAGGAGTTATAGTCGGAGAGGACACTGATATTCTGGTCATAATGATGATAATGAAGAAGTGTTAGCTTATTCAAATTTTAGAACTTTAACTTGCAGATATGCAATTGGCAGATTCCAAACATATCATCGGAGATTTCAGCAAAATGGTGGTGGCTTAAAATACTTGAAGCATGGTCCCTTCCTAGCATTTTTTGAATATTTCTGACATTTCATTCGATTTGTGACTTACTTTTAAAATACATTTTTCCAACGAAATTTTTTGTAATTATTACTTCCCAGGCTAAGCATTGAGGGGGTTGTAGAGTGATTGGACGGGGGAGGATTTTTTTGCTCCAGGAATGTGTACTTCGGACATAAACATACTAAAAGTCCCCGCCCCTAGCCCTTCCGCTTCAGGGGGGATGGGGGTAAAAATTCCTGTTTTGGATTTTTGCTTATAATGTGAAGACGGTACCTCGTAGCAAAAAATTTTTTCCATAAAAAAGAAAGCCAATAAAATTTTCAACAAGATCAGCTCCTACCATATCTGCTGTAAAAAAGGGAATTATGACAATAAAGTAGGACGGAAGCTTTTTTTACTGAAATAACTTACAATTGAGAGCAGATATCTCAGAAATTCCAGCCAAAAAATGTAGAAAATTGTAGAAAATTTTATTGGCTTTCTTTTCTGTGTGGGAACTTTTTCGCTACGAGGTACCGTCTTCAAATTATAAGCAAAAAACCAAAGAAGAGCACCTTTTCACCCCCTCCCCATCACCCCACCAACCCACTGTACTTAATGGGTTTGCGACGAAATACCAGCAAAAAAAGGACAGTACTCCATCTTCCCCCTTAGGTCACAAAATATTTCTATATTTAAAACTAGAATTAGAGAAGTGGAGCACAAAACAGAATAAAAAATCCACAGCATGTTCTGTGAGCAATTTGTTAAATTTTAATTTTTGATATTTTTATATACCTGACTTTGACTTTGACATGTCGGCCATATTGATCTGGAGGACAAACGATCAGTTCGAGTTGAAGCTCCGTATAAGTCAGCGTTCTGGAATGGTGGTAGAGTATAAGCTATCTGTGTAGTAGACCATTTCTGCATTAATTGGAAGTAAGCATCTTGTTCGATAGCAACCCATTATGGGGTCAGTTTCCAACTGTTTGTATAAACCATTTTAAATCTTACTACCATTAATTCAAATTGCATAACTGTAGACTGATTCGACATAAGTCTATGGTTTTAGACCACCCAATCGTATACAAAAACGTGACATCAAACGAGTAACTGTATTGTATGTCGATCAGACTATAACGTGCCACTGCGTGCCACTATCAATTTGACTAAAGATAGATACACTTCGCGCCAGTAACTTGAGAGAGAAGAAATGCGACAGATGAGTTCAATGACAACTACAATAAAGCGAAGGACTAACATTTTAAGTGAAATGTTTTGTGAAGGAAATAAGCTCCCAGCGGTACAATATAAACGAATTACTTCCGTGAAAACGGGGTTATTTGAGACACATATACCTACGTGAAATATATTTGTTTTGAGCAAAAATTATGAAAAAGGATATAGAAGTTTTAAGTAGATGTTCATGGAAATTTTCGGAAGTAATTGCACAAGTGCATCAAAATTACCGATAATTTTGCAAGACAGCGTGTTGTCTAAAAACTGCATGAGTTCATTTACATATTTTGGAGAAAGAGCTCGACACCTAAGGTGGAGGGGTCTTTTAACAAAATATGAAAATGACCGAATGTAGTTTTTCCAAGACAACACGCTCGAATGTAAAATTATCTGGTTATTTTGATGCACGAGTGTAATTCGGGGGTATATTTCCCAAGACAAATATTGGTTGAAATATTAAATTCCTATTTCTTTTTTTTTCAATACAAAATATCCATTTTAAAATATGCTGTTAGGTGCAAACAAAATGAAAAGACCCAAAAATACGATTTTTTCATAACTATTTGATTTGTGTTGTTTCATCCAATGTATCTGTATCTGTATCTGTAGAGTAGGGAGGGTGAGTGTGTAGGCTCACAGCACTTAAGCCACAAGTGACCCATTGTACATCCTCCCGAGAAGTTGTCCTCCATCCTCCATCGCAGTGCCCTTTCGGTTTCTACAGTGCAGTTACCGCTGTAATCAATCGATAATAGAGTACAGGCATATTTCATATTTTGCTTGGATATTAATTTATAATAGTAAATATGATATCAAAAATTACTAATAATAGGAAATAAACCAGTTTCCATTGGAAATTACTCCCAAATTTTAAAATAAAATTCAAATTTCAATGCACTTTCCGACCACAACCCGAGGATTTCCGAACGCTACCGATGATACGTGTGATGTCATATCTCTTGTGTTTACTTATGTCAATATGGCCGGTATTTTAATCAACTATTAATTGCTTCATCGACGTAAAAATATCATTTATATGTTTGTTTACGTGTTTGTTTGTGCTTTTTTTTATTTCTAAAAGTCAACGTAAAGTGGACATAAATATTCGATATTTCCGAGGATATTTTAAAACTTTTGGAAGAATATATTTTATTTACTAGTTCTGTGTTCAGTGACGATTCTTTCATATTTTGTGAGTAAAGATATGGCTAGCGAAGGTTTTATAAAAGCACAAACTGATAACTTGTCCAAAGTAGACTCATTCATGCTGCTTGAATTTATGAAGTCAAACAGCTGCTTTAATGCAGAGGAAATATAAGGAGTTAAAGCATTATCGTAAGTACGATTTAAACTATGTTTTATTTAGATAATATATACCAACCATATTTCGATGTGTGGTCGTAAGAAAATGATGTTTTTATGATTGATTCCTAGACATATAGGTACATAACCTCAAACTATTTAAGAATAAAAATTACCAGCATAGAAGTAGGTACTTACATTAAAATGGTCTTCACAAACAAAAGTAATACCCTTCTCTTAAGTGTATTTTCGCTTGCGCCAACAGGTAAAGTAACAAATATTTTGTCTGGAGTTTTAATAGACGTTGATTTACACACTGGAACAATGCAATACTTGGAATGCAAAATTTTTTTTTCCGGCTTTATCCATTTTTAAAGCTTTCAGAAACAAATTAGGTCACAAGAACTCAGAGCGTGATACACGAATAAGAACGTAAACAAATGACGTCACACTATGGGGCAGCCATCTTTATGACATAAAGCGTGTTTTGGCGGACTTTCAAATTTTATGATTTTCAAAGTCGTTTTAAAAGTAAAGTTTACATTTTTTTGAAAAAATAGGCATGCAAGGTGTTAGGAGACCTGATAAAGCGTCAATTCCCACCAATAGCAAAATTTATGCTTGTTCGTGCGAGACGAACTTGTGAATTTATTAATTAACTTTTTGAGGCACTATCTAAATCAATTTTAACACAAAAGCACGTCAGCGAATTAGGGAACGAGTAGTGTATATACAATTTTTTCGATTACTAGCCAAATTTAACTATTACAATTGATGAAAAAACAAATTACAGCGGTATTGTGTTCATAGCATAACACCGTTGATTGATCATCAATCAACGATAACACCTTGAGTGTATGAATTATACACCACAGCGCACAACAACGCACCACCAGAAGCGTTTACCCCGTCGTCCGACTGACAAGTACAGCTCGACCAATGTAGTTTGAGACTTCAAATGCGCAGACAGAGAAGAGTGACAGCAAACGAAAAATAATGATAACAATATTATGCGTGCGTCACATTGGTACTTTTGTAATAAGGAGGACTGGTTTGAAGACAAACACTCTGTGAATTTATATCAAACGTTATTAAAAATCAAAATATCGACGAAAGTTAAATATATGTGGTTAGGTGCGAAACAAATTGTTTTTTGGGGATGGAGTCAGCAAGGAATATAAATATGCATATTTTTTCAATTTTACTTGAATATAAATCCGCGCTTTACATTTTGTAATTGTCTTGACAGCCAAATAGCCAGCAGACAACACCTGACGATACAAAAATTACATTATTGAAACATACATTAGAAAGAGATATAACAACTTCCTGCCTTGGCGCTTCCTCTTTTATGAATTCTGGGAGATTACTTACTGACTAGTTCCCGGCCTTGACCACACAATACTTTATTTTTTAATTTACTTCTAAGCTCCATGATGAATAAAATGTATAAGAGTACAACAGAAATGAATAATTTCACACCGAAATTTTTGCTACGGCTTTGGTTGAGCGCGAGTTTTAAACTAATGGCATTTTTATTCAAATAATTTTATCTTGATAGATAATTTCAAGCAGCAAATATGTTAAAGACAATCTCCTGGGTATACAAATTTATGTTGCACAAGTTTTTGTTGAACTTCTATCCCGGAATTCTCAAAATATTTGAATTTGTCCATGATTGACCTAGAATAATTATAAAAAAAATTATTAACAGCTAATAGAGAAATTCAACTTCTTAGTTGGCTAAAAGACGCAATAATTGTCAACTTTACAGCTAGTAGTGGAAAAAATCTATTCTATACCATTTAATTTTATACTTCCAAGTTTCTTTTAGTCTCATCGTGGACGTCGAGAGTTGAATTTATCGAGGTCAAACTTTATTTGTGCATTAAATATTTTACGAAATAAACATGTGGATTTTATTGTGTAATATCCCGCGCGATGTTTATTATACACGACTGAATACTTCAATTCGATATGATAAGCGTATTTCAAGGCGAATTCTGAATATTCAATGGAAAACATTGTCAAAGATCAGTTTGTAGAGAATAATTAATTGAACTTTATTGTTCCTTCATACTGTTTGCATATTATTTACAACTTTATTAATAATAAATTTTAGATTAAGATTTTAGCAAGACATTCGTCTCGAACTTCATTTTCCAACGCAACATCATTCTGTTTAGGGAATGTCACAATACATTGTTGTGCATACAATACGAGTCAAACAATAAAAAAGTCCTCGACCTTTTATATTGTTTGTTTCTCTTTAAACCATGGGCTGTAAAAATTAGGTCGACCTTATTTTGCCCACAAATGTATGTTTATTGTAGTTTTGAGACTCGCTTAAATCATATTTTTCAGTTGATTACAATATCCGAGTTGGGCAATTTTTGGTAGGGGCAAAACATGCATTCGCATAACCGACATGCTAAAAAGTTAACGCTCACTTGAGCGACACAGAACGTAAAAGAACAGAAGGTTCAAAAACACAATACACAATCCATGATTGATTAGGACGATATAAGGTCTGTTCTCACAAGCATCACAGACAGTCTTTGACAATCAGGATTCGGCGCAAAGACGCCAAAGTGTTCTCGGGAGAACGATTTAGAGTCTTTGCGCCGAATCCGGATTGTCTGACTGTCTGTGATGCTTGTGAGGACAGACCTATAATGCGTGTAACGAAGATAAACTATATCTTCTCTCTTACACGGGAGACCAAATGAAGGCAACGCTGTTAGAAGCGAGATCCTAGCTTGGCAGTGGCGTAGCCAGAAATTTATAACGTAATACATAAAAGTATTTTTATTTTTAGTTTTAAATCAATATTTGAAGAAAATGTGATTCTTATTTTATTGATTTACGAATCAATCCTCAATTTTAAGTTATAGTGTATGTCAAAAGGGAAATTTTTGAATTATTAATTTTTCAGAAGCGCGTGATTAAGCATTTTCAGAAGTAAGATCAAGTTATTAAAAACCTCGGGCGTTAAAGTGAAAAAAACATGCATATACTTTAAATATCTTGTTATGATTTTTTATTTCCTCAACATTGTAGTTTGGTTGTTACACTAGTTACATTATGTAGGTACCTATTAATAAAACAATAAAATAACAACTGAAGGATGAGTTAAAGACACAGTTTATAGAAAAGTAGATTGCATTAGCAACTAAAAAAGAACTCAGTGGGATCTGTATCTGTAGAGTAGGGAGGGTGAGTGTGTAGGCTCACAGCACTTAGGCCACATGTGACCCATTGTACATCCTCCCGAGGAGTTGTCCTCCTAGGTCATTGTCCATCCTGTCCTTCTCAGGAAGGTGGACAGGTCACTAGGAGACATCTCCTTTATATCGGCAGGTGTAGGCCAAGACTCACCGAACACACACTCTCTTATTGACGATAACTCCGGACACTCGCATAAGACTTGCCTGACAGTTTCATCTTCCTGTTCACACATCCTGCATAGAGGTGTGTCCACTAGCCCCATAGTATGGAGGTGTTTCCTTAGTTGACAATGACCAGTCAGAAATCCTACTGTCATCGCCAAATATTTCTTCGGCGCCAGCTTTCCAGGGTCGCCCAGGGTGATCCTGGCAAGACTGCATCCTTTGATTCCATCCCATCTCTTAAGGGATTGAGCATGGGTGTAACGTTTGGCTAGTTCCGCAGTTGTCGAAGTCGTTAGGCCGTAGGTGTCACTGGGTCCTAGAATTTTTAGTCCAGCGGCTTCCCTGGCTAAAGAATCAGCAGTGCGATTTCCTTTACTCCTGTCGTGCCCTTTAACCCACCTCAGGATAATATTGTTATCTGCCGAGGCGTCAGCTAAATCTTGGTGGCACTCTAGTACTAGCCTCGATATAACACGTTGTCTGTTCAAGGCTGATAGGGCTTGTCTAATATCAGTGCAGATTGTTATGTTTTTGCCAGAAATTCCTCTTCTGGTTACTTCTTTTGTGGCAATTGAGATACCAGCCAGTTCTGTTTGAACCTCGCTGGTATTGTTTCCCATTCCCCACTTAATCTTTAGGCTTAGGGCTCTCGAGTAAACTCCACATCCTGAGCCTTCTTTCATTTTTGAACCATCTGTATAAATGCGTATTGCATTTGCAGCATCTGGCTCTGTGTTCTGTTTTATTTGAATTTTGTAGGGTTTGTTAAACAAAAACCTGGGTTCAATTGCATCGTTGGCTGCCTGCAGCAGAGGTAGCGCAGTGAGCGCTTCTTGCCATAGGCTCAAACTCAATTGGCCCACTCCTACTTCGGGGTTTACACCAGCCGTGCGCAATCGTACCATGGCCATTAACGCAACCTTCTTGACGTGCAGGTCCAGAGGGGTCAGAACAGTAATTAGTTCCATTGCTGCGGTTGGTGTTGTTCTCATGGCTCCTGTGATGTTCAGACAAGCCATTCGCTGTATTTGATATAATTTTTGGATGGCCGTTGCTTGTAGAACTTTCGGTCCCCATGCAATTGCTCCATACGTTAACATGGGTCTTATTATTGCAGTGTAGATCCAGGTGACCACATGGGGTGACAGATCCAGGTGACCACACGGGGTGACAGACCCCATGTGCGTCCCACTGTCCTCCGACACTGCTCATAAGCCACATATGCTCTTTTTGCTCTGCCGTGTAGATGAGAGTTCCATGTTAGTTTCCTGTCGAGGGTAATACCAAGGTATTTCACCTCTTCCGAAAAGTTTAGTTTGCTTTTGAAGATTTCGGGAGGTTTCAAACCCGATAAACTTCTTTTCCTGGTGAAAAGGACCATCTCAGTCTTTCTGGGATTGATCGACAGTGAGTGTTCCTTACACCATTTTTCAATTAATTTAAGCCCAACCTGCGCTCTTGTCGCACAGTGTGTTCACAAATTTGCCAGTCTGCAAGATAACTATGTCATCTGCGTATGCAATTGTGTAGAATCCATTGTTGTTGAGGTGATTAATCAGGGAGTCTTGGACTATGTTCCACAGAAGGGGTGATAAGACTCCTCCTTGTGGACATCCCCTCATGACCAGTCCTCTTACTGTGATGTCTTCTACATTGATACTTATTGCTCTACTAGAGAGCATCTTGAGTATCCATTCTCCTACTACCAGAGGTACATTCCTGGAGTTGAGTTGTTGGGTAATAATTGTTGGAAAGGTTGTTTTATCAAACGCTCCCTCGATATCTATGAATATACCCAGGGTGGATTCTTTGTTGTCCAATGATCTTTCGATTCTGCCAACCACTTGGTGAAGGGCCGAATCAGTGGACCTTCCCGGAGTATATGCATGCTGATTTGGATGAAGTTTGTGGTGAACTAGCACTTCATCTCTTATATACCGCTCCCATAACCTCTCCATTGTTTTTAAAAAGAACGATGTGAGACTAATTGGTCGGAATGCTTTTGGTAAGGTGTAGTCCATCCTACCTGGTTTGGGTATAAATATCACTTACTGGGAATATACCTCAGAGCTAAAGAGGCTCTGAAAATTCCAACCAGGTGCGGCATAAGAATATCCATTCCCCATTGAAGTAGGGCTGGTCTTATTCCGTCAGGTCCTGGTGACTTGAAGGGGGAGAAGCCCGATATGGCCCACCTTATCTTGTCCTCATCAATTACTGCACTAGCAGATTGCCAGTCGTATTGTGAGGGTGTTGTTGGTACTTCTGTCCAGTTTGACGTTCCAGGAAAGACAGAACCTGGGAAGTGAGTTTCCATAAGAATCTCAGCGCTCTCTTGAAGGTTGGCGGCCTTGTCGCCATTTTCCCTTGTCAGGATGCCGATACTCTTATGGTGGTCGTTTAAGAGTGTCTTCTGTAGCCTAGAAATTTGTGGGAAGTCTTCGACTGCCTCACAATAGGCTCTCCAGGCTTCTCTTTGCTTTTGTCTGCAGACTTTTTTGAACTCTTTGAGGTTGGCTTTATACATTCCCCAGTCCTGTTTTGTTCGTTTTGCCTTGTTAAAGGTCGTTCTCGCTGTCTTTCTGAGGTGTTCCAGTTCAGGGCACCACCAGGTATTGGTCGTGCCACCTGTCTGAACCATCCTCATCGGACAGGATTCCTTATAGGCAATGTCTATTTTGTTTTGGATAGATACTGTGTACCTTTCCAGTTCCTCATTATTGCTGGGAGTCAGGACCTCTGTTTCCCGCAGAGCACCTTCTAAGAGTCGATTGTAGAGAGCTACATCCGTCCTCTTCGGGTCACGGGATTTTACAGTGGTCCTGAGATCCTGGCTTACCGTATAGGGGATATTTTAAATACTTTATTTTTCCGAATTATACCATAAATATCAAAAATCATCATGAAACTTCAACAATACACATTTTCTGAAATATAGTATAGAGGAAATTTACCTATAATATATAGATAAAACTGTCCCATTTTTGAAGGTGAACATAAATTGAATCTATTTTAATTTAAAAATAATTCAAATCTTTCCATGACAATAATAACATTTTTCTATGTACGCCACTGACTAACCTTAAAGCATCAGAAAATTACTTTCCTATGAAACGATAAAGACAGATACAAAAGAGCCGATTTTTTACAAAACTTGCACTGGCGACCCATAGATATTGAAAGTTTTATTATCACCGATTTTATTGTTTTCATTAAAAAGGCACACACACACACACACACACACACACACACAAAATTCAACGATTAACAATAAACTCACATTCCACACGAAGCAACACTGCACTAGCAAAATATGAATGAACGCCAGAAAATCGATAGAATTTCATAGTACGCTAGGCTAGCGATGTTGTCGTAGTGAGTTATTTCTCGTATTTGACAAAGATTTACATTCGAAATGTTCTATAACCATGTGGCGGCGTACCTAATGTATGTCCGAAGTACTCGTCAGCTTGGCAACCTCCTGTTTTCGTGATTTTAATGTTGGATCGCTTTCAAATGTAAACAGTTCTGTCTATCTGCGTTTATTGCGTTTAATAGTCTAAAAGGCGGGTACTGACTAGAGCATTTTTACTCGCACGAATTGCGTGCGCACACAAAAGCAAATATATTGTTCGCGAAAATTATTTTTAGCATAAAATTAGTGCGCGTTAAATTGTCGTTCCAGTGATATTGTTGAGATGTCGCCGAGAAAACACAACGACAACTACGTCCACACTGAGCATGTTATGCGTACGAAAACCTTTTGATCTTCTCGAAAGACCGACAGCCGCCGGATCGTGTTTGTGCGCACAAAATTGCTACGCGTACGCATGGCGCATGGCGTCCTTATCTGATAATTTTTACGCGTAAGTCGTTCGTGCGAGTGAAAATGCTCTAGTCAGTACCCACCATGTATCTACGCACTCTTGTCACATAGTGGAGTCAATGAATACATAAAACAGGCAATCTTCGGAAGTCCTCAAGAAATGCTCCGATTTTAATGTTTTTTTTTTTCAAAATTTTGTTTATTTATATTCTTTAAAATCAGAAACCTCTTGGAGTGGGGACGGAACTATATATCTTGTTTAAACAATATCTGTGATATTTATGCAAAAAAAAATTCCTACTATACAATATCCATTAATGAATGTTATAAACAATTATCTATAAGTTTGTTCTGTGTAGTAATGACATGGAATCAATTTGTGGACCCAAATATAAATTTTTTATTAACCATAGAAAATTCATTATTTTATATAGGTACAAAAAAAGTACATTCAATTTTCATTCTCATTTTGCGTTTCGGAGACTTCTTCATCTTCTTCAAGTGGTGGGTGGTTACTGCAGTCATTTCCACCGCAAACTATGCAGGCTGGTGAGCAATGAAGACCACTTTTTCTGCAGCCACACGCTGAACCGCATCCTGTTTTGCAAGAGCAAAATATCAATTTTAGTACGTTGTCAGGTGCTGCTGGTTGTGTCATTTTGATTGGTTTTAAATAATTCTCTTTTCGCCAACCCCATTCTTCAGGTGGTATCGATGAATCATTTTTCCATTGCTGAACTTGTAAATAGACTCTTTTAATATGTTGTTTTGCTGCATCTTCTGTCGGAGGTAAGGAATTAAGTTGTATGCTTTTATTTTTCGAAACTAATGCTATGAAACGTTTATATCGCAGTTTATTCAAGCATTTGGCAGTTTTAGCACCATACATTGCTAGAATACAATCAATACCATCATTAGCACTTCTTCATTTTGATCTTCAACCATAAAATGTTCAGCTGCTGCATGTAATTTTTGATTATTATCAAAAACTTTAATGAAACCATTTTTTCCTTTGTTATAGAAAGCGAATGTGGTATCACATCCAGTGAATTCATGAATAAAAAACAGATGGGTTTTTTAATATTTGGATATTTCTCTAATATTGTTTTTGTTGAGTAAACTCGTTGCAAGATATTATTTTTTAGTGGTTTTAAAAAAAAATTTCTTTATCATCAGGTGCTAAGCCCATCAATAAAACTAACACATCAATATCTTCAGCTACAACAACTACTTGAAGAGAGTAACAATCTATAGCAGATTGCACAATTAATCGATCAGCATCACTTTCGGCTTGACTCCACTCAATATTATTTTCGCCTAGTTTTTTGCAGAGAAGATTAATAAACCTATTTTTATTTTTGCTATTACCTAAAAGTTTCTCTTTCGTTGTGTTTAAAGGCATGTCTTCTTCAAATAAATAATCAATGGAAGTATTGCCGATATATCTACGATTTCTCTCAGACACTTTAGTTCCATCATTACTATATCCATCAAATACAACTTTAACATCAGTGCCATAATTATTACGTAAATATCTAATATACTGTTGACAAATATCTGCAATTTTTTTTTTCCCATTTCAATCTATGAAGTATTTGTAGCGTATGCAGGTAACACATAAATGTTTTTTTTGTTTTAATATTAAATTATTGTTAAAAACTTTTTTGTAACAACTATTTGTTACAATAAGATTAATATATGGAGATTTTTTTACAAAAAAATGGAGACCAAACTGAATTTTTTATATAAATATCGTTGATATTGTATAAATATAAATAGTTCCGTTCCCGCTCTAAGAGGTTTCTGATTTTAAAAAATATAAAAAAAAAAATTGAAAAAAAATTCATCAAAATCGGAGCTGTTCTTGACGACTTCCGAAGCAAAGGCTTCATTGACGCGACTAAGATTCCAAATACAAAATTTGGCTTCGTAGTGGATGTGATAATATCAAAAAAATATAATTAAGCTAGATGGGAGACAGCAACTCAAATTAAGGTATACAAAAAGTCATCTTCGTAAAATAAAGTAAACTCTCAGACTACAAACTGGGTATGAGACATTTTGAGACAGTCGCCAGCCTGATGACTGGACACTGTATCCTGAGGAAGTATCTGCACAGAATTGACAAAGTAAGTGAACCTATGAGCATGAAATGTGAATTCCAAGATGAAACACCTACTCACATATTCTGCTTCTGCGAGAGCTTACAAGAATTCAGACGGAAGCGTTTTGGAGATGAGGTAATACAACTATTATAACTACTGAAAATCCCTCCAGCCTATATAGAAAACATGAAGCTTCTGGAATGGAAGTGGAAAATGGTACAAAGATTCAGTTCAAGTGCCTGGGATGTTTAGCACAGCCCAATCAAATGAATTAATTGGGTATTTCATTTATAACGCTGCTTTCTCCATTTTTAACCCATATTAAACAATCAGATTTATTCGAAAATTTACACACCCGTCAAGGACTGATTACAATAATAATAGTACTAAAAAGTAAAAATAAATGTAAAATCAAAAGAAACTTAAAAACAGGCTTTATAAGTACCTAATCGAATAGATTATAATTTCACGTGGTTCCAAACTGGAGCCATACTTCTATCTCAGACATACTATAATCTTCATTTGAAAAATAATTTGGTAAATAATAAATAATTTCCAACTTCATTTCAGCTGTGAATAATAAATTGTGCTGGATTCGAGGGTCCATTTAATGAATTTTGGGAAGACTTCATGTGTTGTAGACTACATAATCATTGGTGTATCTGTACTCAATTTCAATTTGTGTATAATAAACCATAAACCCGCAATAAACCATAGGCGGACATTGGAATTTAGGTGGGATAGAATATATATTATAAATTGAGACCTACACCAATTACTGCAAAACTCTTTGTCAAAAGTGTCTGCAGAGAATTAAAAAAAGCTACCCATAAAGAAGAACAGAAGATGTGGCAACTGGACAATAACATGGATTGAACCGTTGAATCTATAATCATTAATGTTGGAGTTGAAGATTCTTCAGATTTCGATGAAATGGAATTTTGATTAAGTACATCATCTGCAAGTTTTCAACAAGTTAGTCTTTTTTATGGCTACAAATCATTATTATATATATATACACTAGTCAATAACTTACAATAACTTAAATTGAATAATCTAGAATATTATTCTTACCCAGCTACACTGCACTGTCACGGCAAATTTATCACTTCTAAACATATTTGAATGGTAATGGTATTAGAGTTCTATTGTCATCGCTACCTGCAGCTCACTATACAGGAAGAATCTAGGGAAGGGGTTCCCAACCTTTTTTTGTCTTCTGCCCACTTTAAGAATAAATTATTTTTTAACGCCCCCCTTTTTAAACATACTTAAAAACCGCTAAGTACTTATAACTGATTATTGAAACGCAACTTTATAGTATTCGGA